>PVIH01003613.1:0-156944 GCA_004025045.1 Sigmodon hispidus
TGCCAGGATTCTTGGAGGGATCAACTCTTACCCTTCACTGCTAAAAAGAAAAGACTTGTGGGCACATGTGTGTGTGGTGTGTACGCATTCATGTAGGTGTCCCCTGCACATGGGTGGGGATATGTCTGTGCATGGATGTGAAGAAGACAACCACTGCCTAGCTTAGTTTTGAGCAGTTTCTCACTGAGTTCCCTCAGAGCTTCTTCGCTGGGCTAAGCTGGCCGGCTTTCGAGTCCCTGGGGTCCTCCTGTCTCTTCTGTGCCCAGAGCTGGGGTTACAGATGGCACCAACGCTCCTGGCTTTTCATGGGCAGGTGCATTAGGCAGACTCCCCTACCCTAACTAATACTTTGGCTGGCTTGTAAAGAGTAAAGGTTTATTTTGACTCACAGTTTTGGAGGTGGTCAGCCTTTTGCTTTAGAGTCTGTCACCTGGGCATCGCACCAGGATGGTAGAATGGTGGAGAAAAATAACTCAGGCCATGGCCAAAAAGCAGATAAAAGAGACTTTAGGGTCAGAGTCCCCAATGACATAAATGCTCTACTGGGTTCCACCTCTTAAGAATTCCATCACCTTCCAATAGCACCACCTTGGGATAAGCCTCAAACACACATAAGTAAAAACACAAACAAGCAAAGCCCTTTGGGGTTCACTTAAGATCCAACATGTAGCACAAGGCCTGGCATACAACAGTCTCAGAACACTAGCTTACACTGGCTTTTCATAGAACACTAATGACTAGTTGGTAGGGGGAGACTAGGTTAGAGATCAGAACATCCCAGGGAGACAGAGTTGGCACGGTAGGATCGATTCTTCCTAAAACCAAGCGAAAACAGTGACAGTCTGTACAGGAAATGGTCCTCAAAGGATTGCTTGTGCTTTTAGAAGCTCTGGTGAAGTTAAGAATAGGAAAAACTATTTAAAAAGAGAAATAACTACCACCAGGCAACTGTCGAGGGGCTCAGAGCAGTCCCTGAAACATGGCATTTGAGGCAGATGCCCCCACAGAGGATCAACTGAATAAGGAAAAATCTCTTCCCGGGCTTCTATTTACAGACTTTCCTCCTTTCTCTTGTGAACACATAAAATTACTTACTCTGAGTGTTCCATTGCCTGGAGGGCTAGGACGGTTTCATACCCCCTGCCCTGGGGGAACTGCTTTCTGCCAGGCTTCCTCTGGTGCCAACGTTAACATGACAGGGTGGCATCAGGATTGATTGGTTGATTGATTGATTGATTGATTCCTTCCTTCCTCCCTTGCTCTCTCCCCCTTTCTTTTTCTTTTTTAAAATTCAACCCCTTGATCAGTATTCTTCCTTAGCTTAGGGAACCTTTTTTAAGGCTTGTTTGTTTTGGAGACAGGGACTCACTCTGTACTCTGGGCTGGTTTCAAATTCATGGCAATCCTCCTGCATCAGTCTCTTAAGTGCTGAGATGACATAAGCCACAATACCTGGTAAGCTTGAGGTGCCTGGATTTTACATTTACAAGCCATACGAGTCTGGATTCCAGCCCAGGTGTGGCTCAACCTAGGACTCAAGGAGGTTTTCAATGATTACTCTTCTTCAATCACTTCCCATACATATGGCCTGTTTCCTGTTTCTTGTTAAGCAGGCAGACCCTTATGAGGCTGGGCAGTCACTTTCTACACACTGGATAAAGGCAAGGAGCATAGGTCATCATTAAGCGGCTATCTCACTGTCACCAGGGAGGACACACTCGTAATTCCCATCTCCCTTTTAGTAATGAAGTATTGATCTGGTTTCTCCAGCTATAAGAATGCAATTTTATCTTCTCTGAAAGTCTGTTCAACTAGGTAGACTTACGACTACCTAATCACAAAGACTTTGTATTTCATTTAAATGTTGCTGTGTAGTCAAAGCCATGGTCCAGGAGGCAGGAAATCTGTGCTCTGGCTGAAGTACACCCCAAACCACGGCCTGGGAGCCGGGAAACCTGTGCTCTGGCTGAAGTACACTCCAGACTAGTTTTGCTGAACACGATGGGTTTCAGAGGAGAAAATGGAAAAGTACCATGCTCTTTTCTAGTTTGAAATGCACTGACTCTGTAGAGGAAACTTCCATGGGATTGACCCAAGGTCCCCGAACATGTGCTTCAAGTATTCTCCCCAGGCCTTAAGTCTTCTAAGACAGGATCTCACTGGTAGCCCTGGCTGCCTTCAAACTCGGGTTCTCTCCCTCCTCAGCCTCCCGATTGCTGGAGTGACAGGCAGGTGTCACTTCAACTGGCTGAAATGCTGTTCTCCATTTTTGGGGCCTAGTGGGAGCCAGGGGCAGGGGCTACAGGTGCTTGAGAGATGGTAAGAACAATTTATAAGAAAATCCCTTGATCCCAGTTTTCCTTCATGATGAAGCTTTTCAGTCTTAAAATAGCTATGAGAACATTAGCATTTCAAACGCTGCCTGTGACAGGTGAGTTTGAGAGATTAAGGGAGCAAAACTTTGCATTTTTCCCCCTTCAAGCCAGGCTCAGTATGTAAACATTAACTGTTACTACGTATTATTCAACATTCCCATTCATTTTTCATGAACTCACACAACATATCAAAGGGATGGACGCTCTACTTCTTACATTTCTTCACAATTGCAGACAGACTCATTTCACTCTGTCAGCAAACCTGAAGGCTCAAGTCTTTAGTTAAACAAATATCTCATGGTACTAGAAAAGACTTTCCAGAATATGACACCTCTCTTTGCCTCCCTCTCTTCTTGACTACACACTTGGTCTTTGGCAATAAGCAGATTTGCTCAGATCAAAAACACATCAAAGCTAAATGACATTAACCTGAGTATCACCAGGCAAGCACTAGAGCCGGATGGGACTGAGGCTCCCACAGCTTCTTAGGGCTCAGCTGCTCCATCCTATATAACAAACAAACAAGCAAACAAAAAACACTATAGGGGGCTGGAGAGGTGGTTCAGCAGTTAAGAGCACTGGCTGCTTTCCCAGAGGACCTAGGTTTAATTCCCAATATAACTATGGCAGCTTACAACTGTCTGTAACTCTAGTTCCAGGGAATCTAACACCCTTATAGTGATATACATGCAGGCAAAACACCAATGCACATAAAATAAATCATTAAACATCTGTACTACAAGTGTTTTCCCACTCACTACAGAGGACCCTATTTGATCATATCTTCTCATGTGTACACCCACATATAGAGAGTTTAAAAATGCTAGTCAATGACTTTGTGTCCACAAGATGGAAATCAGGCAGAGCAGGGATTTGAAAATGTGGGCTCTGAGTGCCCATCCTGTTTCTGTGATGCCATGGGTGTGTCACTGGGCCAGTATGGGCCTGATGTGGGATGTTTTTCTGTATGCTGGGAATGTGCTTTATTAATAAAGAAACTGTTTTGGCCCTAAACTGCAAGGCGGCTTAGAGGCAGGTGGAAAATCCAAGCGGAGATAAAAGAGGAAGAAAGGTGGACTCAAGGAGTCAGTCCAGGCTGCTGCCCAGAAGGCAAGATGTAAAAGAACACAGGTAAAGCTAAGAAGCCACATGGCAATACATTGATTAATAAGAATGGGTTAAGTTATAAGAGCTAGTACTGAGCCTGACCCATAGGCTAAATAGCTTGTAATTAATATAAGCCTCTGTATGTTTATTTGAGACTAAGTAGCTGCAGGCAGGTCTGGACCATGGGACTAGACCAGGCCAGGCCAGGCCAGAAGGGTCAGAAAAATTCAGGCTACCAATGGTGCCCAATGTGGGGCATGAACCCACGACTCTGAGATTAAAAGTCTTATGTTGTACCTACTGAACTAGCCAGACTACAATATATCACCACATGGGCCTTAGTTGCTGTATTCATAAAGTAAAAAGGGTTGACAAAAACTCTTTAGTGTCTTCTTCAGTTCTAGAACTATACTGGTAAGATTCCCGACAACTAGGAAAACGTGATTGTAGCATAAAGCACACCTAGGTATCATATGGGGAACACTCAAACATGGGGATTCTGATGCTGTACCCTAGGATTCTTAGGAAGCTTGGGAAACTGTGAAGCTCTCCAGACTATTCTGATGAGGACGCAGCAGTATGGACTACTGATGTTAGGTTAGCTCCAAACTGGCTAAAGATGAACTAACTGCAGGCAGTCAATAAGTAACATTTTATAAACAAACAGGAAACTGTCTTCCTAATTTGTAAATAATCACATACCCAGTAGATTATTTGTTACTATTGTTAGAGATTGAAGGTTAGAAACCAACACTACGGGGCTGGAGAGATGGCTCAGCGGTTAAGAGCACCGTCTGCTCTTCCAGAGGACCCGGGTTCGATTCCCAGCACCCACATGGCAGCTAACAACTGTCTGTAGTTCCAGTTCCAGGCAAACACCAAGGCAAATAAATAAGTAAATAAATAAAGTTTAAAAAAAAAGTTTTTTTTTTAAAAAAGAAAAGAAACCAACACTACAAAGGTCAAAGAGGGGAGATCCAGCATACTATAAACTTGAGGAGGCCCACATGTCAGAGCAGCTAACAAACTGACCAGGAGCCAGACTCAGCTCCAGATAGGAAGGGAGATGTAAGATTGTCCCTACTTTGTATGATCTATGATGTAGGATCTCAACAGGATTGGCATTTCAGTTTTTATGGATTATTAACCATAATTGCTTAAATGTACTGGCTAGCTCTTCAGTTGGAAAACCACAATGTAAATACTAGATGTGCATCAGGGCCAGCAACAAACCACAGCATTGCTTTCACAGGGTCAGAGACTGCTCATCATATGCATTAGCACATATCCAAATAATTCAGTGTGCATATGAACTTGCTTCCTTATGTCTGAGGACAAAAGTTCAAAATGGATGACTGGCCAACAAAGATGAAAACTGTAACAGCCTCCAAAGTGAACATGTTTGCTTATATGTACAGTTCTAGAACAACAGTTAAACACATGGTTATTGACAAGTTGACATTCAGGGGGTTCTGTAGGTCCTGCTGCTTTGGAGGATTGCTTAAGCCTAGCATCATTCCAAGACCATGTTATCTTCTTAAAGCAAAAAGCAAAAAAAGCAGAGTCCCAGATAGGAAAGAAAATAGTAAACTAATAAATGAATACAAGGACAGTGACCACGGCAAAGTGACCATGGCAAAAAGCATGAAGAGTCTCAGGAAGTGACAATGGCCCTAAAGCATGTGGTGCTGGAAACAGATCCAGACTTAGCAGTGACAGTGGTAAGTCTCCAAGGCACAGGAGAAAATGCTTGTTCAGGACCATATCATCTGACAGATGGCAAGCGCTGTTCATGGTCCTCTGGATGAGTTTTTCCACAAAGAAAACTCCAGTTCTCAATATTTGCACTGATTTAAATGCTAACACACTAATATTAGTTTTGATATGCTCTTTTCATGTTTCTGTACATTTATGAGCAACAGAAATGGAGGCTTCAATGGCTGGACACATTTATACAACACAATGATCCTAACTGATCTCTAAGATCATGTTGTAAACTGTTTCCAGGGGCTTTGTAGCTTCTTGCCACTGTGAGAAGCAGAATCTGCTGGTGCTGCAGTGTAAGGCAAGCTCACTGTGCAAGGTCCTCAGTAGGATCTTGTAAATATATATTACACATTTAATAAAACCTGAATATTGGGGAGAGAGCACCCAGTCAAATCCTGGACACCCAGTCAAATCCTAGACAAACAGCTCAAAAAATTCTTAAACCTTAAATAAAAAAATAAACAGCTGAGTCAGTCACACACACCTTTAATCCCAACACAAAAAAAGCAGAGTGGTGACCTCCACCCTTGATCCCATAACTCCAGAAACAGAACTTCTTCTGTTTCTGTGAGTTCAAGGCTACATGCCTTTAATCCTAACCTGGATGGGATAGGGTATATAAGGGCTTGTAGAAACCCAGAGAGAACAAAAGTGACTAACAGAAGCATCTAGCAAAAGCAACCAAACACAAGGCTAAAAAAGTTACAAGACAGCTAGGTAAAAACTGACTATAATGCTTCTTCTTTCTGATATTTCAGCCTTCCCCCAATAATTAGCTCTAAGTCTCATTCATAATACTACAGGATCTCAGCTGCTGATGCTTTGTAACTGAAGACTGATGTAGAGACCTGGAAGATGAAGGAGCATAAACAAGCCAAAGCTAAAACATCTGGCCAGAGAAAAGATGTTTGAGGAAACACATTTTAGTCTGTGAAAAAAAAAATGAGGTAATTTCTGGCTGACCTTCTGTGACTTTTACATATGGTGTGTCGTCATTAGCCTTTATGCATACTTACTAAAGATTGAAAGGAAAAAAGTCGGCTTTTACTGGGACAAGATGAATCTGAACTATTTTTTTTCCAACAATGTCTTACTACATAACTCTATAGGGCTTGAAACTTGATATTTAGACCAAGCTGTCCTCTAATTCACTGAAATCTTCCACCCTAGTGCTGGGACTAAAGGCATCAGCCACCATGCCTGGCTGCATACAAACTAATTTTAAAATAAAGTCCCAAAGCTGGCAAGCTGGCTGAGAAGGAAGGAACAGTGCTTCCAATGAACTGACCCCAGTTCAGTCCTCAGAACCCATGTGAGCAGAGAACCAATTCTCACAAGGTGTTCTACGACTGGGGCACACATGCTGTGACCTGTGTGCATGTACACACACACACATACACACACACACACACCCCCTCACATACATACACACACACCCCTCCACACATACAAAACACATACACACAGACACACACACCCTCACATACTCCTCACATACATACATACACACCCCTCCACACATACAAAACACATACACACAGGCACACACACCCTCACATACCCTCACATACATACACACACACCCCTCCACACATACAAAACACATACACACAGACACACACACCCTCACATACCCTCACATACATACACACACACCCCTCCACACATACAAAACACATACAGACACACAGATACACATACACATAGACACACACAGATATACACACACACCCCACACTCCCACAAAATGTTAAAAAAAATCTTACAGTGAAAGACGAGTTATGTATCAGAATTGCTTTTAACAAAAGCTGTGTAATTTTTCCCCCTAGCTGTCCGAAAATGTAGAATCAGTATTTATCTACCAGGAATAGTTTAAATTTTGAAAACTGGTAAGGGAAGATAGATTGCGTGACCTGTCAAGGTCTCTACCAGAGCGAAGATGCTGTATGATATTTTATCTTTATGAAATTTTATCTTACTCTAAGCTGCCAATTATTTCTGAGCACCGTACTTAGATGGTTCTTTGCTTTGTGCATCAAGCGCCCTCTCTCCCCAGCCCTCTTCAGTTAAAGGGCGTAGATTACGGACGGGGAACTCTGGTGAAGAAGTAAAGCTACAGAACACTCTTGCTCTAGGCAAGCTGGGATGAGGCTAGCAGTGTGCGGCTCCTACAGGGCCAGTGTGGCTATACAAATGAGCTCCAAAGGGGACTGCAGTGTCAAACCACTGCTCCACAGCAACTGCTTGGATTAAATATTTTAAATTCTTTGTCAGAAGTTCATAAATTTCAATTTCTTTAGGACTGGTTACTAGTGATTGTAGACTATCTTTGTCTGGAAGAGGCCTTTACCAGCTGTTCTATCCAGAAATTATGGATAGAGTGTCTGGGGTGGTCCACGGGTGGCTTGTAGCTAAGGCCGCTAGGTAGTTTGGACTAGTGCCTGTCTTATCAAATAGGCAGGGGCAATGCCTGGGTTCCCAGGGGTGGGGTTCAGTCAGCATTTGAAGCGATGGCTAACCTGGCTTTCATCTCACTCCAGCTGCTAGGCATTATAGCTTCTTTGCTTTCAGCTGCTAAGGCTAGCCTTTGTTATTTTCTTCTCTTGTTACTCCTGTCCACAGACCACACCCAAAGATTCTACCCTTGAGTCCTCAAGAAAATAATTACTGGTTCTAGAGAAGAACAGATGATGCCCAAGAGGAATTTCCCAGCAGCAGCAGAGCTGCCGAGGTAGGTAGGAATAACCAGTGTGAGCTCCCGCTTTCTCCCAATCCCTTTAGGGAGCCTGGCGGCACTGACCTAACAAGTCAGAACTGTTGACGGAATCCAGTCTTTCTCCATCTAAGAAACTGTCTTCTTTACTCTTACTGCATCCCCTGAGCTTTCTGGCTGTGAGTCTCAAGCCAAAAGTCTTTCCCTGGGCCCAAGTTCTACTGTGAAGTTGGTCTCAAGCGACAGGTCCTTCCTACAGGGTAGAATAGATGTTTACCAGCAACCACAAGGAAACATCTCTCTTCCTCTCCTCTTTACAGAAAAACCAGAATGAACTCAGCAGGTAACAGTTTGGGTCCACACAACTTGTTTTTAAACAATTACAAGACCCATCACAGCAATGGCAACAGAAGGATTTGTTCATGAAAGCTAACAAACTTAAGGCTCTGTCATCTACATCTTGTGGGGCATTAACATTTTCAACCTCTGTCTTTTGTGTGTGAGGTCTCCCGTAAGACACTGAAGACATTTTGTTGGATGGCATGATGGCTGATCTTGGTTGTCAACTCGACTACACCTGGAATCAACTAAAACCCAAGCAGCTGGCACACCTGTGAGGGACTTTTGTTGACTACATCATTTGAGGTAAGAAGACCCAACTTTAAACAGATTGAGATAGGAAGTCTTTCCCTGAATCTAGGCCATGCCTTCTGGTGGCAGTCCACATAAAAGGACATGGAAGAAGGAAGCTTTTGCTTTTTGCCTGCTTGCCCCACTCTCTCTGGAAAGTTCATTGATCCTTACACTGAGGCATTCCTGGTGCTAGAACCTCCTCCTTTGAGTTTCCAACGTAGACTTGAAGACTAGCTCAGACATTTTGCTTCATGGACTTATTCTTGGCCTTTCCAGCCAGAGACAACCATTGTTGAACTAGCCAGACCTGTAAGCCATTCTCCTAAATCCCCTTAATATATATATATAATATATAATAATATATATATATACATTCTATTGGTTCTGTTCCTCTAGAGAACCTGACTAATACAGATGCTATGATTATTAAAGCTACATTTCTTTACTGGTTCAGTGTGGGATTAAAACATTAACCACACAAATTCATCAGGGCAAAAAATAAGTCCCACACAGCTCTTCACTGGAAGTATATGATCTTAGATCATGTTCCCTTCCTATTGTCAATATTAAATAAGATAACATATATAAGTGCTTATAAATTGTAAAGTTTTCATATTAGACCTAGATACGTTTGCGATTTGTTGGTAGAGAGTTTGCAGTTTCTTAGAAGTCCAGTAAAGAAACAGTTTCCACAGCACAGTGAAGGTACCAAGAGTTGGTATCCTTTGATGTCAAACTGTAAAGGAGAACAGGGTCCTAGTTCAGGTTTCTTAGTAAAGATAAAAGTCAACACCGCATGTTGACTCCGACATCAGCTTCAGACAATCAGCCCAAGCAGAGGCAACACAGTAAACTCCACCATTCCATGGAAAGGAGCCCTGCTATTCTGTCATAGTTATTACTCTTCATCTCACTCACTTTTGGTGTGAACTCCACTTTTATTCATGCTCAAAGACAGTAAGCCATGAACATTAGCCAGAAAAACAGAGCATATCCCTGGGGATCTAACAATGGCTGCCAGAGATTTCTACCCATGGCAGCCCTGCTGCTTTCCATAAGGAAGCTGATAAGATGAGCCCATCCAAGGGCTCTGATTTGAGTGGAAAACTTTGCATCTCAGGTTCTGTCTTGCTGTCCACCATGCAAGATGACTTTACTTTCTAGAATACAATCTCCACGACTGTGGGCAAATGAATACAAAAACTTCTAGAAAAATAAAATGAGCAAGAGTCATGGAATGCTGGACACTGGAAACAGGTAATTCTCCTGCTCAAATGTGAATAATCTTTCTTTCTTCACAATTTGCTTGTGAATCCTAGTTCCTCATCCCAGATCCCTGGACAAGTGACTAAAATTGAAATGAAGAACATTACTGAAGGAGATTTAAACGCATTTGATGCTGGTCGTGCTGGACTAGTCTAGGCTCAGTCCCTAGTGCTATACTAACTCATCCAGGTTTGTATATTAAATGCCATTTTATGCAGGCTCCTAATTCTACATCTTCAGCCTAAACTTTTATTTTCCAGTTCCAGAAAGTGCACACATTCATCTGTTTGGTGCCTGCATTTAGGTCAGTAACTCTCAGCCTGTGGGTCACAACCCTTTTAGGGGTTGAATGATCCTTTCAGAGGCATTGCCTAAGACCATTGGAAGACACAGATATATTACAATGCATAACAGTAGCAAAATTAGTTATGAAGTAACAATGAAAATAATGTTATGGTTGGGGATCTCTACAACATGAAGAACTGTATTAAAGGGTCTCAGCATTAGGAAGGCTGAGAACCAGTGGTTTAGGTGTTTACTAATGCCTTTAATTCCACATGCCTCAGATTGAACTCCTTCCTGAAATTTGTTCTTGTTTTGAAATAATTTCAGATTTACAAGATGATGGAAGCATTTCAAGTATCCTGTGGCCAGAATGCAGTTTCTCCTTCCAGATGCTCTAGTTTACAGCAGGACAAGAAAGTCTACTACTGTCTGCTGAAGGCAGCCAAAGCTGTACCCAGAGGCAGCATTAGCCTCTTCTAGAAAAATCCCAGGGGGAAGTCTACAAGCAATAGTCGTGGGAATAGGCCCTCTGGGAAGGGTGTCAATTAAGTCAGAGCAAAAGTTGAAGACAGAGTTTTCCCAGAACATGGAGGCACCAAATAGCTCTAGACAACAAAGTCATTTCTTGTTTAAAGATGGTGGTATTCTTGGAAAGCATGTGGACTGAGATTGTAGGGGAGAAGCATCCCAGGAAGCTTCCCTTCCCACTGAAACACTAAGATATTTCATATTTGTGAATGGTTTTCATGTCTCTCTTTAAATAAACCAAGACCCCTAAGCTAAGGTCAACCATTGTCTCTAAGAGTTTCACTGGGCTAGTACTGACATTTTAAATAAAACAATAAAAAGACACAAACTGTATTCCTTCCACCTGGACTCCTTGGGTTTTAAAGTTGCATTTACTACCCCCCTCTTGTCTTCTCTTCTCCCTCCATCCCGACCTGCCCGTCTGTACACACAGGTGGAAGAACAGCTGGGGGAGCTGGCTCTCTTCACCATGTGGGTCCCAGAGCTCAAACTCAGGCCTTCAACTCGGAGGGAGGCGCCTTTACTTACTAGGCCATTTCCTCACTGGTCCTTAGTTGTTGACAGTTTCTTATACTTGCCCAATCAATTTCTTCCAATAGGATTGTGTATATACATCCACGTATGTAACTTCTGAGCCATTTCTAGCACACTGTCCTGTGATGACCATCTATTTCCCAGATACGTATATACCAAAAGGAATAGCACCACTTTCTGGCAGAACTCAGCATAATAGCTAAATTAAGACGTTAACATTGTTTTAACATTGTCACTACTGTCCCTGACTCTGCCTTACAGGGTCATATCTAGTAATCTTTCCATTCGGGCCTCCTCAGTCCTAACAGTTCCACACTGTCTATATCTCTCATGACTTGGCCACATTTTCATGACATCAAAATATTTTTTATTTTCAACATTTTTATGTGTAGGAGTATTTTGCCTGAATGTTTTGCCTGCATGTCTGTGCACCATATGCATGCAGTACCGGTGGAGGTCAGGAGAGGGGGTCAGATTCCGCAGCATTAGAGAGTTATAGAGGATTGTGAGGTGCTGTATGGGTGCTGAGAATTAACCTGGTTCCTAGAGAAAAGCAATCAGTACTCTAAATCACTAAGCCATCTCTCCAGCTCCAAGATGTTTTATAGCATCTCTCTCTCTCTCTCTCTCTCTCTCTCTCTCTCTCTCTCTCTCTCTCTCTCACACACACACACACACACACACACAAAATTGTTATAAAACAAGGATAGATTGAAGCACACTGCTGTGTAACCAGTTTCTAGGATTCGTTTTAAATCAGCAAACCAGAACCTCTATTTCCATGAATTACTTTCCTTTTTGCCATTAGTTGCTTCAGATATGTGTGTTTATATACATATATATTTAAAAAGCATATATTTATTGTGTATACAGTGTTCTGCCTGCATGTATGCCTACATACCATAAGAGGGTACCAGATGTCATTACAGATGGCTGTGAGCCACCATGTGGTTGCAGGGAACTGAACTCAGGACCTCAGGAAGAGCAGCCACTGCTCTTAACCTCTGAGCCATTTCTCCAGCCTGATATATTTATACTCAATGTTGTTTAGTTATTTAGGTTTTCAGTTGCTTTGTAGACACCCCAAGATTATTATTTTTTTGATTATTGTTAACTGTATTCACTATGCTGTACATCAGGTCACCAGAATCTTCTAATTTTAGAACTGTAAGTTTATACTGTTCTCGGACCAACATTTTCACATTTACTCCACACCTATCTTGCTGACTTGTGGCATCCGCCCTTCAATTTTAGATTCTACATATGTGAAATCATGAAGTATTTGTCTGGATTATCCACATTAGTGTTTTTCTCATCCATCCTCCCTGCAGTACAGGACTTCCTTCTACTCAAAGGCATATATGTCACCATTTCTTTATCCACCCATTTGCAGATGGACACATACGTTGTTCTTTGCCCATCTTGACTATTGTGGAAAATGGTGCAATGGGCACAGGGTCCAGACTCAGAAGAGTGTTTCCTGGATCAAACAGTATTTCTATTTCGTTTTCTAAAGAGGATACGCTGTACTCATTTTTATAACAGCTACATTAAATTCCAACCAACAATGTGTAAGGGTTCCTTTTACCTCACATCTTCACCAAAACTTATTTTTGGCTCCTTGAATAACAGTTGTGCCAGCACATGAGGTGATCTCATTATGGCTTTGGTTTCTACTGTCCTGATAAGGAACAAAATTGAAGACCTTTCACCACTGGCCATTTTTATGTCTACTCTGGGAAAATGTCTACAGCTTCTTGGTTCACTTCTTAAAGCTGTTTGTTTCTCTCCAGTTTCCCCTCCCTCCACCTCATTGTTCGCCTTCATTCGTCTTTGTTTTTTTTTCTTGTTAAATTGATGGGTTTCTTTAATATTTGAGGTTTAACACCTCATTATATGTATGGATTATATACTTTGGTATCCCATAGTATGCCTTCTCATTTTGTTGATTACTTCCTTTTCTCCTTAATCTGGTGGTGTACCATTTGCTTATTTTTGCTTTTAGAGCAGGTGTTTTGGGTGTGTTATATCTGAAAAATACCAAGATCAATGTCATGGAGTTTTTCCCTGTTTTCTTTGAGATGAGGTATCATTTTAGGCTGCAAGTTTAAATCTTTAATCCATTTCTGAGTTAGGCATAACAGAAAAATACAATTTCATTCTTGTTCCAGTGGCCACTTGACCTTCCCAGCATCATTTATCGCAAAGCCCATCCTTTGACCACCAAGTGTATTCTTGGTGTCTCATCAGATTGCTCAGCCACATGTGTGGGTTTATTTATATATGACACTCCTCTGGCTTTCCAAGGGATGGGCTACAGTAGCAAATGTAATTGATAATTCAGAGGGGGCTTTGTAACCTTTGCATGAGTGGGGAAGAACCATTCGCAACAAGAAAGATGTCTGGCTTCCTGTAAACCATCTGTCATGTCCCAGCTTCTGAAATCTGAACCTAGAAGTCAGGGGCTGGCCTGGATAATTCATCAAGATCTGAGCTCAAAATGAAAACAAAATGTCTACCTTTTTAGAATCAATCTCTCTCTCTCTCTCTCTCTCTCTCTCTCTCTCTCTCTCTCTCTCTCTCTCTCTCTCGTGTGTGTGTGTGTGTGTGTGTGTGTGTGTGTGTGTGTGTGTGTGTGTATGTGTGTGTTTTCCTCAATTGCTCTCCACCTTATCTTGTGAAACACAGTCTCTCACTGAACCTGGAGCTTACTGATTCAGCTAGCCTGCTCTGTCAGCAAACTGCAGGGCCTTCTCGCCTCTACATTGTAGCACTGACATCACAGGTGCTCATTTTAAAAACAGAAGTGACCAAAACTCAGGTCTTTATGCTGGTGTGGCAAGCACTTTACCAATGGAGCCATCCCCCAGCCTCTTCCTGGAGTGTCTGAGGTGTGTCTTTGAGGCTTTATGTTTCTGGGTACTAATAGAGAGTTCCAGAGCACAGACCCTCGCTCGAGGTTTGTGGGAGAAGGGCATTGCCTTCGGGCTCCCTTAGTTTCCCAAGTTAACTCACCAGGACAAGGAAATGAGACAGAAACTCAAATGAAAGCTGGGCATGGTGCCGCATGCTTGCAGACCTCGAAGAACAAGTTCAAGGGCAGCCTGGTCTGTGCAGCAAGCTTCAGGATGGCAAGGCTTGGGAGGAGGAGGCAGGGAGGAGGAGGAGGAGGAGAAAGGGGGAGGAAGAGGAGAAAGAGGGGGAGGAGGAAGAGGAGGAGGAAGAGGAGGAGGAGCAGAAGTAGTTTTAATGAGAACCCTGCCTAGGAGTAGTGTCTATTTATTTGGATCCTCTTGGAACCTGAGTATATTAAAAAGTGCAGCGCACCCTGGAGCACACATGGATTTTTGGAAATTTTATCACCCAATCTTCACACTGTGTCAGCCATAAGGAATCATTTCTATTCATACAGGAACTATCCACTAAGACTGATCAGGCTATGGTTGAGGACAGATTCCATCTCTGAAATTGGCTACATCTGTTCTGCTGAGGGAACGTTCTGCCATGGATGGCTTGGCTGTGAATTACCAGAAATACTCAAGAGAGCAGCAAGCTGCCTTCTGTCCCCACTCAGCAAAGAACCAAGTCATCACAGGCTACGGCGAATTGCCCAGAAACAGCCAGCATGCAGAAGTTCCAGAAGGCCAAGACAATGATTAACTTCAGAGAGAGGGGTCCTGCAAGAACCTCTTCCTTAAACCAGACCTCACAACTCATATTCCCGACAGGAGATGGAAGATCCCTGAGACACAGAAATATGAGGGGAGAAAGTCAGACAGACACCAATGAGCAGGGAAATCTTATCTCTACCCTTCTGTTTTGAGCAAAAGAGCATCCAGCTATGGAAAGGAGTTGCTAAGTTCAAACTTCATTATACAGCACTAAAGAAATGCTGCTATGAATACACGACAGTATTGAGAATGTGCTGGCTGGACACAATGGGGCACGACACTAAACAAGATAGCAGGGGTGGAGCTTTGGGTGTTTAGCACAGGGCATCTTTCCCCTTTCCCTTCCTCCCTACTTTCCTTCCAAACAATTTACATCCTTTAAAGTTTTGAGTTGAGGATCAAAGACAAGAGTGGTCTCTGGAAAGACAAATTAGGTAGCAGTAAAAATGTGGCAATGGCAATTGAGAGATAGAACCAGCAGATTTTTAGGTCAAAAAGCAGTAGGGCCAGGCAACTGCTGACTGCTGGTGGATTAGCAGGAGATAGTCAAGGGTCACTGGAAAAAGAATGATGCCGTTTGAGAATCGGAGAAAAAGAAGAGAAGGCCTGATGAAACCTATGGCTTGTAGTTTGCACACATTACCCAAGAGCCTGTGGGAACCACAGAAGGAAAGCCTCAGAAGAGGTCTGCATTGCCAGAGTCACTGATGTAAGAGCATTTGGCATGAAAATGAAAAATGGAATTACAAGCAAGGATGAAATTGCCAAGAATGAAGAAAGGGGAGAGCAGTGTCAAGGGAACCCCGGGAATGCTTGCTTTCAGTGCTAGACAAAGCCCACACAAGAAGGCTAGCCAGAGAAGTGAGCAGAGAACAAGACGCCTCCCCCCAAGCCATCTCTAAGAGTACATGAGATCACAACACAGGCCTAAAGATATCAGATGACCTTAAGAATTCACTGGAATTTTGGTTGGCATAGAAACCATAGGTTTGAGAGCAAAGAAAAGATGAATTCCACTCTTCAATTCATATTTGTGGGCATCCATCCATCTTTAAAAAAAAAAATCACATGTTCCTTGTTCTTTTTTCCCAAACCCCCCAGTTTGCTGTGAATGAGCTGATAAATCCTCTTAAAGATTCAGCAGATACTGGGAAATATTGATGAAAGCAACGGACAAGCCCCCAAGGAACTCCAGGCTCTTAACACAGTTACTGCTTATCGAGATTTTGTTCCCCAGGTAAAGCTGTATTGACACCATGAAGTGAGTAGCTTGTCTCACGGAACATGCAGCTCAAAGCCCTTCCCAGCTATGGGACGTCTGTGAGTGTTCACCTCAAAGGAGGCACAAAATAGATACCACGTCATGGTATTGGTGTGAGAACTAACTAGGATAACCTAGTTAGTATCTAGAACACAATACGGGCTCAGCAAATTGTACCTTTTAAAATTGCCACATTAGGATATTACTGTCAAGGGTTACTTAGCTCAAAACATTTATTCCTGGGTTGGGGGAGATGTCTCAGTGGGTAAAGAGCTGGTTACAGAAGCACAAGGACATGAGTTCATATCCCCATGACCCATGTGAAGGTCGGCATGGTTGCGCAATCTGTAATCCCAGGGCTCCAACAGGGTGTAATGTGAGATGGAGACAGGAGGATCCCCAAAAGCTTGTAGGGTGAATCCTGTGGTATACACAGTGGCAAACAATAAGAGATCCAGTCTCAAGTTAGGAGGTGAGAATGGACACTTGAGGTGGTCCTTTGACCTCTACATAGTATATGCCTGCACACTCACACATATAAATACACAGAGCGATGGGGAGGGAGAGTCTTTTGCCAAACTCTCCTGGAATTTGTCTAAAGGCATTATATTAGTATATAGTATATTAGTATACAAAGGAAGCACCTGAAGTAGTTCCTGGCCTCACAGAGTTTGCAATCTATATTTCTGTTTGACCTTGAAAACATATATGATATAAGTTTGATTGTAATGTCTAACTACTAACTTGATTTTCTTTATATCCTAATTAGTTGGTAATAATAGCTTTCAAGGACTGGCAATTTGCATTACACTGTTAGATGAGCTGTATAGGCATAATACCTTGATCAAACATACAAATATATGTACAATACCAAATTAATCTGAACTTTGTATCAATATACACAATATTTGTAAACAACATAAAAAAACCCAATCCAATGTAAAATATTTAAAACTAGTAATTGCATTTTAAAAACAGATTCAACGATCTACCCTTGTGTCCTATTTAATAAGTCTAAGGAGGCATGAGAACTACCGGGGCAGGCTGACAGACTGACTTCACATTGTGTGCAGAAAGGCCAAATGAGACTGATGATGATTGGGGTCTCTCTCTCTCTCTCTCTCTCTCTCTCTCTCTCTCTCTCTCTCTCCTTATCCATATCTATATTCCCCAAGGGCCAAAAAGACTTAATAAATGCCAACAAGAATTGAAAGATGGCCCGCCCAGGTGACCTGATCCTAAGCCTCTGGGCCTGGATTTTTGCCTTTAGA
This sequence comes from Sigmodon hispidus, assembly GCA_004025045.1. Lineage (NCBI taxonomy): Eukaryota > Metazoa > Chordata > Mammalia > Rodentia > Cricetidae > Sigmodon > Sigmodon hispidus. Next base: position 17,412 of record PVIH01003613.1, read on the forward strand.
TAAAACAGAGCAACATGGGGGCTGGAGCAAAAATAGCAGAGGCAGGAGTCAGCCACACATCAGGAATGTGTATGTGCACCAGTGAGTGAGTGTTACTTGCAACATCTTCCTGGGAAGTGCAGTTAGAACCTTCCTAAACACCCTCAGATAGCACCATTCCTTTAACACTTCTCACTTTGTAGAGTTACACAGTCTAATTGCATTTAGTGTGAAGCCTTCTTAAAACTGGACTATAGTCACTCATTTCAAGTCAGTAGTAAAATATGGCATTAAATGATAACCATTCTATTCACAGATTAAATGAGTCTAAACATTCTGTTCACAGATGAAAGAAAAAAACACATTTGATCTGCCTCTTTAAAAACTGGTGACCAATATCCCAAACATCTGTTCTGAACAGATAGGATATTGAGAAATACTGGGCTGGATTACAGGATGTGCCAACTCTTATTTGCTGATCTCAATTAATAGGATATATTTGCAGGGCATATAAGTATAATCCAGGTTTAACACAATACTCTTTTGGGTTTACCTAAAATACTACTGGCTGCAGGCAAGTTATTATATTTGCTAACAGCTCATTCTCATGATAAAAGCACACACTGATATGTAAACATTAATATTTTCAATAATGTATTTAATTTGCTTATCTAACCTTAAAACTGTTTCAGATATTGGAAGTAAAGACTGGCAGTAACCAGGGACTGAAACTGTAACTCAACAGTCAAGGGTTTGCCTGTTATTTGTGGGGCCCTGGGTTCAATCCCTAGCACCAGAGAACAAAATAAAACAAGAATATCCCCCAAGGACCCAGCAATACCACTTCTGGGTGTATACCCTAAAGAGGCACATTCACATTCCAAAGGTATTAGCTCAATTATGTTCATAGCAGCATTATTTGTAATAGCAAGAACCTGGAAACAACCTAGATGTCCCTCAACTGAAGAATGGATTAACAAACTGTGGTACATCTACACAATGGAATACTACTCAGCAGTAAGAAAAATATCCTAAAATTCTCAGGTAAATGGATGGATTTGGAGAATATCCTCCTGAGCGAGGTATCACAATCTCAGAAAGATAAGCAGGGGATGTACTCACTCATTAGTGGTCTCTAAACAAACAAACAAGAAAAAAAGCCAAGCATGCCCAAGCTGCAAACCACAACCACTGAACATCTTGGGATCAGAAACACCCTGGACTGACCCTTCGGATCCCACTCCAACTATAGAACATCTGACTCACTCTTGAGGGAGGGGAGACAAAACTGGATTTGCCAGGAGTGGAGACTGAACTAAGCATTATTGGGTCAGTGGGACCATAGGACTGTCTGCTGCCTGCCCAGGGAGGGGATGGGGAGTTTTGGAGAAGAAAAAATGACCTGATGTGGCGGGAGGGGGAAGGGACCTTGAATAAGCATATACAGGGATGGGAAAAAAAAATTCAGAGGGAAAGCTGAACACAAAGTAAATATATGTGTAGCAATCTTAAAAAAAAACAACAAAAAACAACAACAAAAAACCCCAAGAATATCAACAACCCAAGCCATTAAAAAGACAGATTCTCCAAGTTCCCCAATAACTTATATACCCCCAAATCCACTCAGAATATGTTTGAGGTCTGTGGTAGCTGTTTGTAGCTTTTAAAAGTCAACTATATAAAATAAATCATCCAATAAGCCAAATCTAAGCTTATTCTATCCTGAAAGTAAATCAGTAATGAAAATAGTAATAAAAATAAAGCTAGCATTTATAATGTTTCTCTCCCTCCCCATCTGTCTGTCTGTCTGTCTTATATTTTAAAGGGAAAATGTCTTCTGAATTCTAGTTTGGTTGCCAGAAACAACCTCTCTTATAGCTCACCCTTTTAACTTTGATGACCAAATGGGAACACTCCATCAATTATGAAAGAAACTTCAAATAAAGTATCAATAATCATTGACATCTTTTTACTTCCCCTGGGAGGCTTTTATAAAGAAAGTCAGAGGGGTCAGTGATGGGGAGGAGTGATGTGGGGTTGCCATCATCACAGAAGCCATCATCAGGGTTGGTCCAGCTATCCCTGTCATCGTATGTTCACAGGTGGCCTGATGGAGCAAGCTGGAAGTGGAAACCATAGAGGGAAGGGTCTAGGAGTAGGTCAGTAGGGGAAACTGCACAGATGAGTCTTTCTGGGCAACTTTATACAAGGCTGCTATTCATCTAAATGTAAAGCTGAGAGCCCAAGTCCCAGAACCTCACTTGGGAGCGATGTGATGTCAGTTTAGGTATTTAATCTCTCTGTAGCCCAGCCAAACGGGGATCTCAAAAATGTCTGTCTCACACTGGGCATGGGGGTGCATGCCTGTAACCCCAGCACTCGGGAGGCCAGGCTACAGAAACTCTGAAAACTTGAGGTCAGCTTGGGCTACATAGTAGAATTCCGGCCCAGACCACTTCCAACCCTGCAAAACAACCTTGCAAAACAATGTTAGCAAGATTAAATAATTTAACTATGCTAGGAATTTGCATTAACCAAACGCATTAGATGCATGTAAATTGCTCATTACATATTATGCATGTGATTACTAAAAGTAGGTTTAGGGGCTAGAGAGATGGCTCAGAGGTTAAGAGCACTGACTGTTCTTCCAGAGGTCCTTAGTTCAATTCCCAGCATCCACATGGTGGCTCACAACTATCTAGAATGAGATCTGGTGCCCTCTTCTGGCACACAGGCATAGTGGAGGCAGAATGTTGTATATATAATAAATAAATATTAAAAAAATAAAAGTAGGTTTAACTTTGAAAACTTCAGGCTTTCATAAGGACTAAAGAGTGAGATGGGTGATTATTTATTAAGAATCAATAAAAGGCAGAGCTCTGGGCTGGAGAGATGGCTCAGTGGTTAAGAACACTGACTGCTCTTGCAGAGGACCTGAGTTCAATTCCCAGCAACCACATGGTGGCTCACAACCATCTGTAACTCCAGCTCCAGAGGATCTGATGTCCTCTTCTGCCCTCTGTGGACACTAGCTATGCATGCGGTGCACAGACACATATTCAGGCAAAATACTCATACATACAACATAAATAAAAAAGAGTGCTGTCTTCATTCATCCTGTGACCAATTCAACCATCCTGTGAATCTAAAATTTAGAGTTTTTACCTCCAAAGAAGAAAAATTATTTCTAATCTTTGTGCTACATCACCACCTACCAATAGGAATTCTTAAAGAAGTCTATGATAAACAGGCAAGCCTTACTGAATACATTTATTTTTGCTGATAATGAGAATGTAAAATACATTAAAAAAAAAAGCACTACCCTAAAAACTATTCAGAACGAGTTCCATTAAAGAGTACATGTCATTTCACTAAGTGAGACAAGGTCACCTTTTTTAATTTCAGAAATGTCTTTGCCCAGACAAATGACAAATGTCATGTGGACCTTTGGTGCATAAATTGCAATAATTTTTTAGACACAAACTTGAGGGCGGAGTGGCCAAGTCCACACGCTTCCTTTCATGGTTTGCCAGCACAAAGAGCTACTCAGGGAAAACATTTGTTAAATGAGAAAGGCTACATCATATTGAAGGACTTGAGCTGAGAGACGTTTAGCCATGCCCCAGGATTCAAGATCAAGTAGCTGTCATTTCCTCCTTTGCCGCAGGATTATTAAGAAAATGAAAGATTGATCTATATGTGCATTATCCTTATTATTTTGCTGGCATCCAGAGTAAGGCCTGGAATACAGAATTCAGATCCAGAGTGATATGCAGAAGGTCCCTGTTTACAGAAGGACTAACATTTTGGTTCCCAGTCAGCCAGCAGGACTTAAAACCGATTGTTCTTTTTGGCTTCTGAACCAAGTGGTTTATTGCTATGCTAATGACTTCCCCACTCTCCCATCCTTCACAGAGTCATCTAATTAAACAGTAGCATCTGCAAACCCAGAGAGGTGACAAATGTGCTAGATTGGGCCAGAGAATGGAAAACTACTAACATCTACTAAAAAAAGGGACCAGACTGTTTGAGGTGAGGAGAAGGAAAAATCCAGCAGGAATGTTATACTCCTGAAGTGTTGCCAAAGAGCCACAGGAGTCCTTAAAGCACACTTGCTATTTATACAAATTATGCATTTCTTCATTATCCACAGGCCATAAACCCACAGCATAGCAGACTCTACAAATAAACCCTGGGCTCAAATCCAGCTCTGTTATTTTACAAATCAAAACAAGGAATCTTGTTAATATCTACTCTATTTTATAGATCCTGAAAAGATCAAATAAATTCATGTACTATAAATGTTCTACAAACTATTATATCCTTGTAGATTCTATTTTTAAGAAGTATTAATATTGTCATTACAGAATCTCACTGTGCTGCCTATGGTAACCCCAAACTCCTCACCTCAAGTGATCTCTTTGCCTCAGACTCCCAAGTAGTCAGGGCTGTCTGTATGTCACCACACCTAACTTCAGCTTCTGTTCTGTTCTGTTTTTTAAATAAAAAAAGCATTTATTTTTATTTCATGTGCATAGATGTTTTGCCTGCATGTATGGTACACAATGCCTACATAAGCCAGAAGATGGCATCAGATTCCTTGGAACTGGAGTTACAGGTGGCTGAGAGCTGTCAGGTAGGTGTTAGAAATTGAACCTGGCTCCTCCGGTAGAGAAGAGCAGATAGTGCTCTTAACCACTGAGCCATCTCTCCAGCCTCACCTTCTGTCTTGTATTATCATGACACCATTTACTGTTTGGTACACCATTTATTATGGTCTTAAAACAGAGTATACTAATGAATTAATTATACATGTGCTGTGCTACTGTGGGGTAAATCATCTATCCAAATCACATAAAGTTCTAGGAAAATTAAATATGGCTTCCAAACCCAGTTACAGTCTACAGGACAAGGTACACTATCCAGAAAAGACTAAATGCTTATCCGTTTATGTGTATAAGGGAACAGGAGTAAGTGGAACCATAGCATATCTGTATTAGCAATGAAGTCAATATTTTAATATTTATATTATGCAGCAAGGTTATTTAGATTAATGTTGTCTACTGGAAATATGTGTTCAAAGTGCAGGCTGGCCATGACATGTATTTAATATTATTTAGATCAAGGGACTAGATTTTGAAGCTTAATGGAAATAAACTTCAAAAGTCACTTTTTGCATGTAAATACAAATATGTAAATAAAAAATAGGGACAAGAGAGAGATGGCTCAGTGGTTAAGAGCACTGACTGCTCTTCTAGAAGACCTAGGTTCAATTCCCAGTACCCATATTAACACCTCATAACTGTCTGTAACTCCAGTTCCAGGGGAATCTAATGCCCTCTTCTGTTCTCTGGAGGCACCAGGCACACAAGTGATGAACAGAGACATACATGCAGGCAAAACACCTCTATACATACAATTTAAAAATATGTAAGACTGGAGAGATGGCTCAGCTGTTAAGGGCATGGGCTGCTTTTCCAGAGTTCAATTGAGTTCAATTCCCAGCACCCATATGGCAGCTCACAACTGTCTGAAACTCCAGTTCCAGAGGATCTGACACCCTCACACAGACATACATGCAAGCAAATCACCAATAAAATGAATAAAATGGTATATATGTATATACACACAATATATAATATCATTTGTGTCAGAGAAACAGTTAAGCAGCCGACATGGATTTCTAGTGGGATCTAGGCACTAAAGAGGGAGAAAACCCTCTTAATAAAGCATAGAACAACTCAATGGCTGTTTGCATGAAGTAAGAGAAGCAAACTAGCTAAGCTTGGGTATGTGTATAATTTAACATGAAGCAAGGGAATCTGATAGGTGCTTTTGCGTATGGAGCTCTGGAAAAAAAAAAAACAGAAATAAAAATAAAAACCACTTTGGAGCATAAGGATTTAAAATAGCCTGTCGGGTACCATTTAATTTGAAGTTTACAGGCACATGGTAGTGACTGAACCTTTAAGAGTGCCAGTCTGACCATCTGGGAGATGGCTCACCAGGTAAAGGCATTGTCTCCAAGACATATGATCTGAGTCTGAGCCCTACGAGCACATGGTGGACCAAGAAAACAGAATCCTGCAAGCATCTTCTGACCCACACACAGGTTCCGTGGCATGCATCTCCCCCAGTGTAATAATCTAATAAGAATTATAATCTAATTCAAAGGTACAGGGCAGGCAATGAGAGGAGAGCAGTCAGGCTTCCAAAATATTTCCTTTCCCTTTTTTCTCACATAGAAATAAAACTTTTTGCTTAAAAGAAGCACAGTGGTGCACATTTCTGGAGGTAGGGACAAGATGAGAAGTTTAAGGTTATCTTTGGCTGTACAGAGAGCTAGAGGCTAGCCTGCGCTACATGAGACTCTATTTAAAAACTGCTCTTGAAATCCCAATTTATCACTCTCTGCTGGTCTTCCATCTTTGGGTCTTACTAATACAGTTTTTCTTCAGGGAACACTGATGCATTAAGGTAGATTAAGAGAATGGGGCTGAGAGCTGATATAAACCACATTTGTGATGCATTGTTACTGTTTGTCTCAGGATGGGCTATGCTTCACCCAAACTTGAAGATTCTAGAGTTGATATTAGCAGAGCTAGTACATACAACTGGCACCTACTGTGTGCTTACTGATGTTGATCTAAAGCCACCAGAGATGCCCTGGGGAAACAATCTCAGGTACTTTTAAAGGAATCAGAATGATTCCCATGACATCAGCCAAAGAGAATTACATATCTAAGCCCAAAGTATAATGGGGCAAAGATGTGTGGTCCTCTGTAGCTCAGAGACATGTCTGAGTCTGTGTTGATGTCTGTGGCCTGAATTATCACCAAAAGCAATGTGGATGGCCCAGAGTCTAGGCTGCCATCTGAGGCCATGTTGATATTCAAGTGCCATGTTTTAATAATCAGAAAGACTAGTCAAAAATATTTTCCAGAGCCTATTAAATAAAAAAGAACAAAATCCTTGACACAGTGTCTAACACTAAATATTAACTTGATAGTATTTTCTGTCCTCTAGATATTTTGTTATTATTATAAACAGAATATACTTTGAATTTATGTTTTCTTTGAATGAAACAAATGATCTAAAATTGAAATATCTTGTCAAAAAGACTTTTAACACAGGAAAAAACCTTCAACAATCAACACTTGTGGTTGCATTATAACATAATGTATCTGAGAAAGCACACCTTACATTTGTTCAATTGCTTCTACCATGACCTTTGCTTTGCACAGCAGCAGTAACCCAGGGCTTCAGCCCTCAACTGATGGATGAAAAACTGAGATACTGAGAAACTATGGGTCTTCGACTGTGGGACAAGCCAGGCTTGTGAAGTTACCTGTGCTGGGGATGTGGCTTGGTAACAGAGAACTGATGCAGCTCCAGGCCCCAGTGATTCCTTTAGCACCCCACAGATGAAAGAGAAATGGAGAATAAAGAGAAGAGGAGGAAGAGGAGGAGGAGAATGAGGAGCATAGAATAGTGATCTCCAGATGCTAGGGAGGATGGCGAGGAAGAGATGGGGAGAAGAACGGGAGGTTAGGTGGGTACTGAACTACAGTTAACTAGAAGAAATAAGTTCTTGTTTTTTATAATCTACTGGTGTGACTATGGTTTATAAAGCCTGTTATGTGTTTTATGAAGAAAGGAGGAAGGAAGGAAGGAAGGAAGAAAAGAAGGAAGGAGAGAGAGAGAAAGTTTAAAGACTCTAAACACAATGAAATGATGAGATATAAATGCTAACTATACTGATTTGATAATTATACATTGTACAAATGCACTGAATTACCTCTGTACCCCACAAATATGTACAATTACTATATCAACTAAAGAGAAAAATTGCAATAAGAACACTCAATATAAAACCCCCAGAATTAGAAGCATGCACTCTATTGTTTTGCTTTGTTTATGTCAACAGAGTATTCTACACACTGATTAGCTCATGACCTAATTAGCACTCCACATGTAAACATGAACTATTGTTGGGTTTGAAATAAAATCTGGTATGGAAGGATCATTGGAAGAATTATACAGAGCTAGGAGTGTGTTCATAGAAGATATTGCATGTGATTAGTGCAGAGAATGTAAATACAAGTGATGCCCACTATGTGAAAGGTGAGGCCCTGCTTCTTGGGAAAGCAGGGAAAGGTGAAGCTGAGTGCTCCTTTATCACCTTTCTCAGAATGGGAGAGGTGTGACTTTCTTTGTTAAACAGATTGGTTCTAGAATCTCACCTGTAAAAGCATACCTTTTCTCACTGCACTTGCTCAAATGGCTCCCAGCAGCAACCTTGACCAGCATACTTTCTTATTTTCTCTCATTTTTGAAAAACACAGATTTCATTTAGTGCGTAATATCTTAATCAAAAACTACTCAATGGAATTTCTTGTCAGGAGCTGCGATCGAGCCGCAGCCTAAAATGGCACCGGCTTCCGCCCTCCGCCTTCCCCGATGGCGAGTGCTCCCTAGGGAACAACTCCTTATTTGGCGTGAGGCGATCACGCGAGTGAGCGTCCACATGCATGACCCAATGGGCAGCATCCACGTGGCAGGGAGTGAGTGGATCACCAGAGAGCTTTTAAGCCGAGAGCCAGGGGGAGGGGGAAGGAGAAGGGGAGAAGAAAGAAGAGTGTGCATGCTGAATAAAGGACCTGGTCAGTTGCTGCAGAAGAATCTCGTGTTGCGTCTTCCTTGCCAGCGAGGTGGGCGCGACAACAGGCGCCGAAACCTGGGAATGTCCCGTGAAGGAGATTCAGAACTGCAGTAATCAGGGAGGTTAACCAGTAAGTCTCACAGGAAAATAGTGGGACTTGCGTTAAGCAGGAAAACTCTGCTTGTAGAAAAAAGCAGAGAACGGGGTGTCTGCTGACAAGTGGATCTAACCCGTTGGTATTTTGGGGTTGTTTGAAAAAAAAAAAGTTTTAAATAGGCAAGGATGGGGCTGGAGAGATGGCTCAGCAGTTAAGAGCACAATCTGCTCTTCCAGAGGACCCGGGTTCGATTCACAGCACCCACATGGCAGCTCACAACTGTCTGTAGTTTCAGTTTCAGGCAAACACCAAGGCAAATAAATAAATAAAAGTGTTAAAAAAAATAGGCAAGGATATGGGTGTAAATTCCTGTCACCCGATTGCCACAGCTTTGAAAGGGCTGTTGAAGAGTAACGGTGTGAGCATTAAATCAAAAAATTTAAAAACTTTTTTAGATGGAGTAGATCACTGCGCTCCTTGGTTTTTGGTTAGTGGTTCACGTACAAGCGCAGCATGGGAAAAGTTAGGAAAGGATTTGATTAGGGCACACGAGGCTAGAGAGCTGGCGATGGGTATTATACCCATCTGGTCCCTGGTGCGTGAATGCCTAGATCATGCTATGGGTAAAGATTTGATAGAGGAAGGGGCGAGGGAATTAGAGAAGCTTAAGGAAGAACGATCCGAAAGAGAGTCCCTAACAGCCAAGGGGGCCGTAGGAAGATTGTATCCACCACTGCCTTCCCTAGAAGAACTCTGCTTAGAGTCCCCTGATGAGTCTGTTTCCCAGTGCTCAGAGGAAAGATCGAGTTCAGACTCTGAGCCTGAACAGAAAGGGAGAATAAAAGGGAGAGGCTGTAAGAAAAAGAAACTAAAAAGGGGAGTCAACGATTTGCTTCCCCTACTGTGCCTATTGCCCCCGCTCCGTATTGCCCGTCTGGTGGGGGCATCTGTTCTAAGCCACCGGACAACACAAAAGTGTGGAAGAGAATCCAGCGTGAGCTGCGTCCTAGCGTGCTGCTGGCTTTTCCAGTTTTTCAAGATAACCAGGGGCAAAGGTATCACGAGCTTTAGATTTTAAGACAGTGAAATCCCTGGCAGAGTCTGTCCGCACTTATGGCACTACTGCATCTTTTACAGTAGCACAGGTTGAGGCATTGAGTAGATCTGCCATGACGCCTAGTGACTGGAGTAGCTTAGCAAAATCGTGTCTCAATCCTGGGCAGTATTTAGACTGGAAATCATTCCTGACTGAATTTGCAGGGGAGGAAGCAGCAACCAACCGTGCAGCAGGGAACGCTGCCTGGGACCAGGACATGTTACTAGGGACTGGTCGCTTTGCTAACGCCCAGATAGGTTACCTGATCCCGGTTTATGAACAAATTAATAAGATAGCCATAAGGGCATGGAAAGCATTGCCTAATAGAGGGGAAGTGAGTGGTAATTTAACCAAAATCACTCAAGGGACCACTGAGCCCTTCTCAGACTTTGTGGCTAGAATGGTGGAAGCAGCAGGAAGAATGTTTGGGGATGCTGAAACCGCCATGCCTCTGATTAAGCAGCTGATTTATGAGCAATGTACCAAAGACTGCAGGCCAGCCATCACACCGTACAGGCATAGATCTTTAGAGGTATGGATGAAGTGTTATAGGGAGCTAGGGGGACCTCTTTCTAATACAGGGCTGGCTGCCGCTGTAATGCAGCTTAACCGTAACAAGAAAGAAAAGGACAAGGGAACTGGGGCATGCTTTGCCTATGGAAGACAAGGCCATTTGAAGAGGGACTGTCCTAATTGTAGTGCCCTGCCTCCGCCAGGGTGTGGGGCGACCACACAGCCAGGCCTTTGCCCTCGCTGTAAAAAAGGCAAGCATTGGGCCAATGAATGTAGATCAGTGAAAGACATTAATGGTCAGCCCCTAACACAGCCAAGTAATACACAGTCAAAAAAAGGGAGGTGGGGCCCCCGACCTCAGGGCCCGCAAATATATGGGGCAATAGAGAATCAGAATACCAGCCTGACCATGGAGCAGTGGCCGACACTCCGCCACCCCAACGACTGCGGCGAGCCACTGCCAGGTCGGCTGGATTGGACCTCTGTGTCACCACCAGACTCGTATTAACACCTCGGATGGGTGTACAGTTAGTGGACTCAGATTTCAAAGGGTCGTTAGACCCTGGAATGGTGAGATTGCTCATAGGGCGATCTTCCATGGCTCTTAAGGGTCTTAAGGTGCATCCTGGAGTTATTGACCCTGATTATACAGGCACAGTAAATATTATGGTTGAGTCCCCAAAAGGTATTTTCTCCATTTCCCCTGGAGACAAGATTGCACAATTTTTGATTCTGCCTAGTCTCCATGCTCAATTTGCGGCAACCGACAGAAACGGGGAAAAAAGGATTCGGATCCACTGGTAACAATTTAACATGCCTGTCACTAGAAATGGATGATCGACCTATGATCACCTCGACAGTGGACAGTAAAAGAATCCTGGGACTGCTAGATACAGGTGCAGACAAAAGCATAATAGCTAAAAAAGACTGGCCATCAGGATGGCCTATTCAAGCCTCTTCCCAGATGCTGCAAGGCCTAGGATATGCTAGGGCACCGGATGTTAGTGCACGATTATTGAATTGGACCAACGATGAAAGCCAAAAGGGCACTATTCAACCATATGTGCTAGAATTGCCTGTTACCCTATGGGGAAGAGATTTGCTAAAAGACATGGGGTTTAGGTTGAGTAATGAGTATTCCCAAACCTCCCCCAAAATAATGGCAGATATGGGCTTTCACCCTCAGTATGGATTGGGTAAACGCTTACAAGGCAGAGCAAGCCCTGTATCAACTCAGCAGAGACCACCCAGACAAGGCTTGGGTTTTTCCTAGGGGCCACTGAGGATGGTATTCCCATTACTTGGAAGACTGAGAAACCTGTATGGGTCCCTCAGTGACCCCTATCCCTAGAAAAGTTAAAAGCTGCTCAAGAACTAGTCCAGGAACAATTGGCACAAGGACATATTGTGCCATCCACATCACCATGGAATACTCCTATATTTGTGATTAGGAAGAAATCAGGAAAATGGAGATTGCTGCATGACTTGAGAGCAATAAATAATCAGATGCAGTTAATGGGTCCTGTGCAGCAGGGGCTTCCCTTGCTGACCGCCTTGCCTTCACAATGGCATGTTATAACAATAGACATTAAGGATTGCTTTTTCTCCATTCCTTTGAATTCAAAAGATACGGAGAGATTTGCCTTTACCATTCCCTCATGTAATCATGAGGAGCCGGACCAACGGTTTGAGTGGGTAGTGCTGCCCCAGGGCATGGCTAACAGCCCAACCATGTGCCAATTGTTTGTAGGCCGTGCTTTGGAACCTATACGAGCGGCTTTCCCAAACTGTTAGCAGGAAAAAAATGAGTTACGGTTAAAAGAGGCTTACAGAGCATTAGAAAAGACATTAAGGTCTTGGAGGCTATGTATTGCCCCAGAAAAGGTGCAGATGGCTCAGGTTGTGGAGTATTTGGGGGCTAAAGTGACCCCTCAATCGGTTTATCCACAAAAGTTAGAAATCAGAAAAGACAATTTAAAGACATTTATGATTATCAAAGGTTATTAGGAGATATAAATTGGATTAGGAGCTATCTAAAGCTAGCAAATTATGAATTAAAACCCTTATATGATGTGCTTAAAGGCGATAGTGCCCTAGATTCACCTAGATATATGACCAAAGAAGCGCACCAGGCACTACAATTAGTAGAAGATAGACTACAACAGGCTTACCTACAGCGCATACAGGAAGATCAGGAGCTGCTGGTATGCATTTTATCTACCATGAGACAACCCACAGGAGTGTTGTGGCAGCAGGGACCCTTGTTATGGATTCATCCAAGAGTATCCCCTGGAAAGAGCATTGAGCATTATCCTACAACCGTTACTCAACTGGCCCAACTTAGCTTACAACAAACCTTATAGTTTTTTTGGCAGAAGTCCTGAAACCATTCTAACACTTTACACTGCAGCACAAGTTTTAGTGCTGTGTACTACCATTGATGATTGGGCCATTCTTAGATGCTCCTTTCCTGGAAAGCTTGATAATCATTACCCAAAGCACCCCTTAATGACATTCTTTAAAGAACATCCTATTGTTTTTCCAAAGGTAACAGCTACCACACCTCTTCCTGATGTCATTAACATATTTACAGATGGCTCCAAGAACGGAGTGGGAGCATATCTGGTCCTTGGCCAGCCAGTATTCCAACGCCAATTTGCTCCGGGGACCCCTCAAGTAACAGAATTACAGATAGTGCTAGAAGTCTTTACAACCTTCTCCTGTGTGTTTAATTTGATTTCTGATTTGATTTATGTTATAAGTGCCTTGAAGATTCTTGAAGTAGCAGGCCCCATAAAACCATCCAGTATTGTAGCCTGTCTATTTTCCCAATTGCAAAAACTTATTAGACACCACTCTCAAAGATTTTTTCCACAACATATAAGGGCTCATACAAAGTTGCCCGGTCCCTTAAGTGAGGGAAATGCCTTAGTGGATGCAGCCACTAGACAAAAGTGGGTATTTCCTATAGCTGTCAGTACTCAGGCCCGAGATTTTCACAAACTCTACCATGTTAATGTCAAGACTTTGCGGTCTAAGTTTCACCTGTCCAGACAAGATGCTAGACAAATTGTGGTTGATTGCCCTCAGTGTGTGCAATTCCACCATCCACCATCCTTGGGAGTTAACCCGAGAGGGCTACTCACCCTTAAGGTCTGGCAAATGGATGTTACTCATTTGCCTGAATTTGGCGCTCTAAAATATGTTCATGTATCAGTAGATACGTGTTCAGGGATTCTTCATGCTATGACCATGAGTGGAGAAAAGGGCCGCAATGTTATAGCCCATTGCCTCGAAGCATGGGCAGCCTGGGGTAAACCTACACAAATAAAAACTGATAATGGACCAGGCTACACTGGACAACAGTTCACTACCTTCTGTGCGCAGATGTGCGTACACCTTAATCATGGCCTACCCTACAAATTAAGGGTGTACACCTTAATCATGGCCTACCTTACAATGCCAAGGGCAAGGCATTGTAGAAAGGGCGCATCGCACCCTCAAAGAATGTCTAATTAAACAAAAGGGGGGAATAGGCCTTGGCCATACCTCAAAGGACAGACTTTCTTTAGCTCTCTTCATTCTTAATTTTTTTACCTTAAATTCATGTGGCCAGTGTGCAGCCGATAGACATGCTGCCCCGGGCGGTGGCATTAGTGGTCTAGTTAAATGGAAGGATGTGTTGACAGGTCACTGGAAAGGACCTGATCCAGTGCTGGCATGGGCACGAGGGTCTGTTTGTGTTTTTCCCCAGGAAGCTCAAGACCCAGTGTGGGTTCCAGAGCGATTAACCAGAAGAGTCAAAGAAGATGGTCCTGTTGTTGATCCTCCTGATGATGCTGTCATCACAGAGCCTTGCCCAAGCGAGGCAGAAGGTCAAGCAAGACCAGATCTGATGGGGAATCCTATCGACATTCCTGCTTCCGATGCCAGTGACGCATTCAGCACCAGTGTTTCCAAGGTTTTTTTTACCACTGGTAAAGATGTAGATCTTCCTTACTTGCCTTATGATAGAGAGGTGGCTCCTGTAGCAAGACAGACCAACTTTTCCCTTAGAGGGGTGCTTTCCTTTAGCATTGATAAAAAAGATTCTGATTGTATAAATTTGGTAAGGTATACTGCAGGATAGTGGGGGTTAAAAATTTCATGGGGTGACCAGACTTATAGTGAAGTGTCTACAGATACTTACAATTACACATTTTTATCCAATTCTGCGTATAATCGTGCCCACTGGTTGAATGCCACCTGGCCAGAAGAACATGATGCCAGTTTCCCTACCACACAACAGCCTAAATGGGCTCCTTATTGCTTGGGAGTACTTGAACCTAATGTCCGATGGCCGTGGACAGGGTGTCAGTCACATATGGTAACTTGGGTTGATAAACATCGACTTTTTACCTTCTCCCCCAATGTTACTGGTCTTAATAGAACTTATCAAGGCTTATTTCAACAAGACTCCCGCGGAAACCCCTTTGATAATTGGATGCTATGTGGGGTTAATGGGAGTTGCTCTAATGTAGAAGCTTTGGGGCTCTTGCTGGGAGGAGCTGTTGGTAGGCATAATGTTACATGCTTATACAACTGGACCACCCGAGAAGATGCAGATGCATCAGTAATAGTTAATGTCACCAGCTCATGCACCAAGATGCATGCGGCCATTATGGAGACAAAGTACTTTGACCCTATTCCTGTATGTGTATATCCTCCTTTTGTGTTTGTTGTTAGTAAGAGTGGCTTTAAGAACTGCACTGATTCCTGCTATTATGCGCAGTACTGGAATGCTCAAAGTTATACGTTTG
The DNA here is from genome assembly GCA_004025045.1 of Sigmodon hispidus. Lineage (NCBI taxonomy): Eukaryota > Metazoa > Chordata > Mammalia > Rodentia > Cricetidae > Sigmodon > Sigmodon hispidus. The sequence continues at coordinate 32,558 of PVIH01003613.1, forward strand.
CCCTGGTTGCATGTGTGCCACGATGGATTCCTGTGCCAGTAATAACTCCTGGCTCCATGACATTATTTAGACAAAAGAGAGATTTTGGCATCATGGCAGCCATTGTTATAGCCATTGCCGCGGCTGCTGGAGGAGCCACTACTGCAGCCATTGCCATGAGCCATACAATACAAACAGCACAGACCTTAAATGATTTGTCTACCACAACCACGGAGGCTTTAGATGTCCAAGAGAATATTAATTCCCAATTAAAGGGAGGCCTGATGGTTGTTAATCAGAGAATTGATTTAGTTCAAGAACAGATAGATGTTCTTTGGCAGCTTGCTCAGCTTGGATGTGAATGGAAGATGTCAGACTTATGTGTAACCAGTGTTCAATATGAGGATTTTACTCATGCTGCAAATTTGTCTAAACAATTATCTAATTTTTTATTAGGGAACTGGACCGGAGAGTTCGAAGGGCTGATGACCCAGCTGAGAATGGCCATCGTATCCGTGAATTCGACCAGGGTGGATCCTGGACTAGCAGAAGGGCTGGCCTCTTGGATTTCTGCTGCTGTGGACCATCTGAAAGAGTGGGCGGGAATAGGCTCGATGGCTGGCTTTATGGTGTTGATATTCCTTCTTTGCATGTGGTGTGCTTGTCGCATGAGGGTTCAGCAGCGCCGGAATGCCACTTTAGTGGTGCAAGCCTTTACTGCCATTGAGAAAGGACAGTCCCCCCAAGTTTGGCTGGCTACCCTAAAACATTAGCCGACATATTTTTGCAGGTTGCGAGGCTATGCATTGCAGTCAGGTTACCTCTCGATATTTTGGGGGGCTTGAGGAGGGTATGTTCATTTGCATGTGGGTTGTTGCCCTGAATTTCCCACCTCTGCGAAAATAGGGTGTGGACGGGTCTCATGTTCTTGAGGGGGACGCCCCAAGAGAAGCTTGGGATGATGTTCCAATAGCACAGCAGAGAATGGACCTCTACCCTCACCTGCTTTATTTAAATAATAATAAAAAAGGGGGAACTGTCGGGAGCTGCGATCGAGCCCAGCCTAAAATGGCACCGGCTTCCGCCCTCCGCCTTCCCCGATGGCGAGTGCTCCCTAGGGAACAACTCCTTATTTGGCGTGAGGTAATCACGTGAGTGAGCATCTGCATGCATGACCCAATGGGCAGCATCCACGTAGCAGGGAGTGAGTGGATCGCCGGAGAGCTTTTAAGCCAAGAGCCAGGGGGAAGGGAAGGAGAAGGAGAGAAGAAAGAAGAGTGTGCACGCTGAATAAAGGACCTGGTCAGTTGCTGCAGAAGAATCTGGTGTTGCGTCTTCCTTGTCGGCGAGGTGGGCGCGACAATTTCCTCCACTTATTTTCTACTCTGTTATTTTAATAATTTTAAATTACATGTGAGGAGCTAGAGAGGTGGCTTAGTGGTTAAGAACACTTGCTGCTCTTCCAGGAACTGGGTTTGGTTTCCAGCACCCACCTAGTGGCTCATGACTGTCTTTGATTCCATCTTCCGAGGATCTGATGCCTTCTGGTTGCCACAGGCACCAACATGCACATATCGTACACATACATAAAAACATAATAAAATTTTATAAACAGAAATTTCAAAATTGCATTTGTTATCAATCCCTATATATTACTAAATTTCTCATATTGTACCATCTTTCTTATCACACACTCAATTGCATATGATCAATTGTTTTAAAAATTATTAGAGCTGATGTTATTGTTTTTATTAGCCTATAACTTACTCATGATAGAGGTTACAAATCTGTTGCAAACCTTGCCCATCATAACTAAGTATCTGAAGTATCATTTTTTTTTTCTTAATAAATTCCAGGTTTGCCCCTGGGTACTTTTCTCAACAGAAAAGTTCTATGCATAAAAACAAAATTAGCCATATCGGCTAGGAAATTCCAACCATTCAAAATCATAAGCATTTTGAAAGGGGGGAGCTTCTGTATTTTTCTGTTTATGATGATCGCCATGTGTGCACAGGTGTAGCTAAAATGGTTGCCATGGAGCCAGCATCTCTCCCTCAATGTCCACTGGCTCTTTTGTTTACCTCTGGCACAAATAATTAAACAGTAGGTGTACTCACCACTAAATAAGTCTTACACGCTTGCAAATCCCTAAAATACAACCGAAGAAACCACTGCAGAAAAGAATCCTTAGGGTATTTGTTGGAATCTTAACTAAGTCACTTACAGCAGTAGTTAAGGACGGAAAGGATCCTTGATTACACACAGTGGACTCAACCCTGGGATCACAGCTCAGAATCTGCCTGCTACTAAATAATGAGTTTTTTCTTTTATGGTTTTAAAATAATGCCAACATCTTTAAATAATACTCCCTATTCCTTCATGATCACTTCCTAAATTTTACCTGGATATGCAATATGCAAAGCAGACACCATTATTTACTCACAGAATGACTCTAGAGCAAATATTAAATACACATATTCACAAACTCTCATAATACACACTCACACATTCACACACACACATATACATACTCACACCCTCTCTTTCACACATACATATACACTCACACAGACACACACACTCAATGCTCTCTCTCATAAACACAGGAATATACACAGTCATACAATCTCACACACACTCACACTTACACACACTAATATGCACACACCAAAACAAAAGCCAGAGGTTAGAATATTTTCCTTGTCAAGTTCCTCTTGACATACATGGCATTCCAAACATACAACATGGCAATGTTTGGAAAAATATTGAAGATGCTTTGTTCTTTTGCTTTTCTGAATGAGTAAACTATTTGGCCAAGGGCATTCATCTCTGGATATATGTATTATGTATGTATATATATATATATGTACACACACATACATATATATATATATTTAAAGAAAATGAAAAAGAGTAAGAAAGTAACATTTGGTTTGTGTGTGTGAAATGCTATGGAATATACTAGGCAGCTTTGTTATAGTAACAAATGACCTCTAATGTCAGAGGTCTACAGTAATAAAAATTTATTTCCCCGAGTACAGCTTGACTGCAGGTCAGTGGCAGCCTGACTGCTGCCCACATATTCTCATTCTGTGTCCCATGCTGAAGAAACAGCCCTTATTTCAGTCATAAAACTCATGAAAGAAGGAACAGAGCACCAGGATTAGTGGAAGACAGTTGACTCTAAAAACTGATGTTCATGCACAGCCTGTATTATATCATCCCTCATGACACCAGCCTAAGAGAGTTACATATCTAAGCCCAAAGCATCATAGGGCAAAGATATGTGGTCCTCTGCAGCTGAGGGTCAAGTCTGGGTCTGTGCTCTTCATCAGCCAGGATCTGTGTTGATGTCTGTGGTCTGTATTACCCCTAAAGGCAGTGTGGATGCCTAGGGTCTGGGCTACCACCTAAAGCCATGTTGGTGTCCAAAGGCCAAATTTTCACTGGGCCATACTGATCTGAATTGCCTGTGCCTTTGTTACCACCAGGGACCATGGGAGAGTTGGCTCTGGTGGCCTGGGCACTGCAGAGCTGGTTACACCCTTCACCAGCCACTTTTTGGAAGAGCTCCCCAATCCCCCACTCCTGGGAGAACTGGCCCTAGTGTGGGCTCAGGAGAACTGGCCAAATCTTTGATGCCTTGGGAGAACTGCCTCCTCCCTATGCCAGCTGCTGCAGCAGGAGAACTGGCCCCACCCTTTACCATGCAAGTGGGAGTGAGAGCCAGCATGACCCTTGCCTGAGAGGGACAGTCCTGGTGGAGTCTGGGACTGGCAACCCAGGTACCATCAGGCCCATATTCAACATCTACCCAATTTATGACCTGCTGGAGCACGTGACAGGACTGATCCTGGGGAACCATAGTGGCAAGATCTCTGTAACTCAGTGCAACAGCAGGATGTTGGAGAGAAGTTTTGGTGGGCCCAGTATTGATGGTGAAGCAAAAGCCAGAGGCCCTGAACCAGACCAACAAATCACTGCAATGAACATTTGCAAGTAAAGTCATTTGGACAAACGAGTCACTACATGACACACCACAAGGCCCAAGGCCACAACCACAAGGTGTGATATGTGATGGAAAGATGGAGGATCTAATGTTTTGTTTTGTTTTTAAATTATTTTTATTTGTTTAATATTCTTTTCAGGAGAAGGCTACAAGGGTGGAGGGAGGACATGAGAGGACTGGGAAATGAGTGGGATTGGGGTGCATGATATGAAATTCCCAAAGAACCAATTAAAATTTATGTTAACAAAAAATATGTGTGCTCTATGACAGGAGGCATTGCCAGCCACAATGGGAAATAGATGACTGCAGACACGCAGATCGGAGTTTGCAAATGAATTCTTCTCTTGCTGGGGTAGGGTTTCCAAAAACCTTTATTTACTTAGCTTTATTAGCCACTGAGTCTGCACAAAGCAAATATGCATTATTAACAGGAATACAGAAAGGATACCCATCCAGTCATGAGAGCTGCCCTAGAACTCTGAGAGGAAGAGGCACAGAAAAGCATGACAAAGTCCAGTTCTACACCCTAAAAGGTGCTGGGCAATCCTGATCTCCTCATGCTGCAAGGAATTCAAAGGCTAAGATGGAACTCCAGACAGCAACAAGTTTGGGGGCCTTCAGCCACCATGTAGTATACAGATACACTGATGTGCTGCAGCAAGGCTGGCAGAGAACAGTCTGATTTGGGTTCTCTGTGCTCCCAGAGTTCCCATAAAGCATAAACACTTAAGGATTCAGAGACAGTATTGAGATCGATGGCGGACACAGCCGGGGTCCTGGATGGGCAGAGGAATACTGGGTTCCAAGTAGGCAGAAAATAGTCACAGACTGTGGTCATAAATGCTAGAACATGTGATGCTCCAATGGATGAGAGATACTGCCCCCAAGACCAGGAGATAGCAAGGCCTGTCAATCATGATTTTCTCCTTTGTTGTAGTAACAACTTCAAATTTCAATGCTATACATTCTCTTTTGAGTTGATTGCTTGAGTTGTTGGATTTATTTAAAAACTTTAAAGATTTATTTTATGTACATGTGTGTTATTTGTTTGTGTTGTATGTTTGTACATGTGAGCATGTAATCCCCCAGAGGCAGAAGAGGCCATCAGATCCTTGGTGCTAGAGTTACAGGCATTTGTAAATCATTTGACATGGTGTTGGGAAAGGAACCCAAGTCCCTGTCTCTGAGCAGCAAGTGCTCTTAGCTGCTGAGCCATCTCTCCAGTCCTCAATTTAAATGATAAATTGGGTATTTAGGTGACCAGTGAGATAAAAGGGCAGAAAGAAGGCCAATTTAGATGTTAACTGAACATAGAAGCTATATCTCTTTAAGGGGGCTTAAAGAGTAAACGGAACCATTCTATTTATGACTGATCAACTCCTGGTCGAGGTAGGTATGTGATGAGATTTCCTGAGTGGAAAATGAATGAGGGGTCATAACAGGAGGAAGCAGATAACTGGCCCAGCTATGAAGAAGCAGCAGGAGGATAGAGGATGCCAGCTTCTTCCTGGCATGGTTCCAGCACAGTCTCCACTTCATTTCTAAATCAAGCTTGTAACTTTTATGACATGGCTTGCATCGCTGTATCTCACTTACGTTTGGTTCTGTGTTAAAGCCCCTTGAGATAATATCGCTAGATCCCTTTGCCTCAAGGGAAAAATATAAATAGCTGTTCAGGATTCAACACTGAAGTTACAACAGGAAAAAACAGGACTTATGGAACCAGAATGAGTAATGTTTGAACCAATAAACTAATCATGGCAGTTAGTGGTGACTTGATCTTTATCTGCCCTTCGGTGTTGATGGTATTGAATCAGTAGGTATTGTAAGTGGATAGGACTAGTAAAGAGAAGACCTCAGGAACTGGGCGCAAAAACAGACTTAAGAAGGAGGGTGTCCACATGGCACAGTGCTTGCCTCCCAGGCTTAGGTTTAACTAGCAGCATCACAAAAATGAAATAAACATCAGGTAGACAGGATTGAGGACATATGCGGACGGCATCATGGCACCTTCCACAGAATAACTGCTTCTCCACATCCAGCACTATGCCAGGCATACCTGAGACAATTTGAACTGAACAGATGCTTGAAGCGTCCAGTTCAGGAGGTCTGAGCAATGCTCACTTTGAAAAACTTGAGAAATAACTCAAATGTGGAGCCAAAACATTCTTAGAAGTCCTGAAGGACACAATCAGTGCTCCTCTGAGTGGGTCAATGAAGGAAAAGGTTCCTCTGGATGACTGACTGTTCAGGTGCATGAACTTGTTTACTCATTTTTGTACTTAAGCCTCTAATACCTCTTATAACAAATAAATAATAATATAGTGAATAAAAATAAATAAACAATGAATGAACTGAAATTATTCTGCTTTAGTAGCCTGATGCTCTGAAGAGAATGAACATAGGAAACACAAAAACATTGATAGGTAATAATAGCTTTAGGCCTGTACTTCCTTAAAGGAATTTCTAGCATCACTTTAGGTAGGCTACATAAAAATGAACACATGTGATCATCACAATGCTGATTTTTAAAAATTTAAGTGAAATTATTTTTCAACTGTGGTAGGAGAGAGGAGACAGAAAATTTGGTGTGTTATTAAGATTTATACAATAAAATCCCATATTACGGGTCAGAAAAACAGGAAGAGCAGAAATACAGAACTAGTTATTTAAAAATCCTTATTCCACTTAGTATTTCTGACTGTTCTGGAATGAGTGGATGGTAGGATTGAACCCAGGACCTCATGCGTGCTAGGCACATGCTCTACCACTGAACCACACACCAGCCCCTTGTTCATTTTATATTTACTTTTACTTGAGTAGCTATTCTTGGAAAAATCTAGCATGAGCAATAAGATTTATTAAGATTTATGAGAGGGGGAGAGAAAAGAAAAGAGAGAGACTACCACAGTGTACATGTGAAAATCAGGACAACTTGTGGGAGACAGTTCTCTTTTATCACCATCTACCACCTGGTTCCAGGGATCAAACTCAGGTCAACAGGTACCTTCCTGCTGAACCATCTCAAAGGCCCAGCCCTAAGCTTTATTCCTAAGTATGAACACAGATCCCTGAGCAGAGGAAAAGCAAGCACATTCCATTTTCTATGTCTTTCCCCTTAAATGCTATAATCAAAGTTAACTCCACCTCTGAGCAGAGCTCAGTGACATCCGGTGCCACTCACAAAGAGAAGGTGGTGGAGAATGAAAGAGCTCCATGCTCCAATGTTGGGGGTGGGGGGAACTATGGATCTTTGTCCTACTGGTACTCGATGTTAGCCGGAAGGGAGACAGAGTGAAGATGTCGCCTGAGAGAAACAGAAAATGAGTGTGGAGTGTGAGGCAGGTCTGGGAGGACTAATGACTTGGAACTCAGTTGGGAGAAGAAACCTATTCTCTATTAGAGCGGGAAGAAGTCACTAAAGCAAGTTTTCTTAACAAGACCAGGATGAAAATGAAGAAAGAAGCCCCTGAAGAGCACAGGAGGGATTCAGTGAGAGCGGGTCTCCTAATCCGAGGCTGTGGCAGTGTGATCACAGCCTACTTGTGTGGATGGCACTTCACCACCTGCCTTGAATGACAAAAGCAATTACTAGGCCACATAAATAAGGTCACTTAGAACTTGGAAAGAGCAAGAAAATACAGTTATTGCTATGGTCTTCTATGGTTTAAGAAGAAGCTAAAAATCATAAATATTATAGCTATGTTATTTTTCTATAAAAATATCAACACAATTAGTAAGGGCTGTTCAATTTGGGAAATTGATTACAATAAAATATTATAATCTAGTGGATTATTTTCAATAGGAAGCTTATGTTTCATTGTTCTGGAGGCTGTGAAATGCTAAGACCTTGAAATACAGCAGGAAGATGGACAGACTGACACCAGTGCTTTACAGGTGGCATCACTGTGACATCATCATCTCATTGTGACATCACATGATGGGTAGAGGAGCCATCTGGTCTCCTTAGGCCTTAAAAGCTATTACCCTAAGCATAACGAAGGCCCAACTCTCATTCCCTGAAGACCCTGTCTCTTAATACCATCACAGAGGGAGCTAGGTGCTGTGCAACAATCTTTGTACACTGTGAATATGTATTATTTTCATTGCTAATAATAAAGCTGACTAGTAGTCAGGCAGAAAGTATAGATGGGACAACCAAACTAAGGAAGAAAAGAGAGGGGCAGAGACAGGGTCTCTAGGCAGCCACTGAACAAAAAGGGCCTGTGATGAAGTAACAAGCCAGGAGCCATGTGGCAAAGCATAAATAGAAATATGGGTTAATTTACATGAAAGAGTTAACTAGTAACAAGCCTGAGCTACTGGTAAAGAATTTATAAGTATTATTAACCCTCCAAGTCAATTATTTGGGAAGCGGCTACTGGGTATTTGGGACTTGCTGGCATGACAGAAATTTCTGTCTGTAGTTAGCTTTCAATATAACTTGAGGATCCATAAACATTTAACTCATAGTGTCAGTGTTCTTTTGCCTGGTTTCATGTACTCCAGTAAGAGGTGGCAATTTCCATGATACTACCCAAATGTTTCAAAGTTATCAGAAACAGTAGGGACATTTTTTTCTGTCTCAAATAATCACTCTAACCTAACTCTACAGAATGGATAACCAGATGTAAGTCTTTATCAGCATTCTTGGACGCTATACTGATATTCAAGCAGGGAAGAATTAGAACATTAGGCCTTTTCAAGCTGATGATGTAATACCAGTATCTATACCCGTGTTTCTCTTTCCTTACTTGATATGGCAGGAAGGAGCTCTGCTTAATATATTCATTATATATTATATTAATTATCATTGTATACATTCAACTGAGACTTCCGTTTATCCTATAATTTATTCTTGCTTTGTAAGATGTTGCTCCTTAGAAAATTATACCAGTCAACAATTCTTAAAATTTCAAAAAATTTTAGGCCTGAGTAAATTTTCAAAATGGAGAGTGTAAGAAGCAGTAGAAATGATAGTATTAGAATCAGATTCTTGGGAATTCAAATTCTGGGTTCTGGCCACTCACTCGGTGACTTTGTACAACTTGTTTGAATCCCCTAAGACTAGCTGCTCCTTTAAGATATGTAAGAAGACCTTTTCTATTATGACTTATAAAAATTAAGTATGATTACTTTTATGTCTGAAATATTGAAAGTGTCTGATGTTTATCAAGTATCCAATAAACAATGCTCTTAACTATCTGATCTAGTGTAAGTTTTCCCAGGAAGGGCTTATGCAGGAAAGTACATTAGGTCACGGCTATAGCACCTCTAACATGGACAGTCAGAAGTGTATCTGGGCATATGGGGTTCTGAGAATTAGCCAGGCTCCAGAGCTGACACTCTTCACTTCTGCTGTCAATAGTCTCTGTGAGTGAAAGAAATTCAGTTTTGACAACCAAAAGTCAATGAAAAAATATGCTGTCCTGGCAGGTATCTAACTGAAGTTTGATCTCCCACAAAATACAATGATATAATTTATTATGAAAGGGTCTTAAAGGATGACTGATTCCAGAGTGATGGATACTGTTTATTTAGTGTCTGTTTTCAGAAGTTTTTAGGCTTTATAGTTAGAAGTATCCACTACTTACATATATGGTTTGTTACCATAACCAAATAATGACTGTATATTTCCCCAAAGATCCACTGAGCTTATACTCAACTTGACAGACTTCTAAAGACATGGAAATTGTGTTATGTTACTTTCATTGATCACTGACATCCATGCCCATCTCTGCATCAGTTAATTTTACAGTAAGAGGTTCAGGAGACAAATCAGTTGCTTAGGATTAATGGGTTATGTACCCATCTATTCTAGGAAAAATTCTCCTCCTTGTTTTGCCTGAAGCAGGGAGATTTGTGGCTTGCCTACTTCTTAGCTCTAATCCATGTTGAATCCTAGGCCTCATTAGTTAACTTTAAGAATTTCCTCCAGGCTTTGAGATGGCCTGAAACTTACAGAAAGAAGAATGAAAAAGCCCTTTTCAAATACTGGCGAGTTCTGTATCTGGCTGTATCCAGTCAGCTCTAATTTAGCAATGAGTTGTTGTGTAATATTAAGTATGTAAAGCCGTGTTATATTTGTTTATGCTGCATTTGTTTAATAATGTAAAGATGTGTTGCTATTTCACCTTGTCTGCCTAAGGTACCTGATTGGTCTAATAAAGAGCTGACTGGCCAATAGCTAAGCAGAGGAGGGCCAGGCGGGCTGGTGGGCAGAGAGAATAAATAAGAGGAGAGAGAAGAAGCGGGAGAAAGAGGGGGAGACAGCAGACAGTGGGCACAGAGGAGGACATTCAGAAAAAATAAAAATCCCTGAGCTAAACACAGATAAAGAAAAACAGATTAATTTTTTAAAAAATCCAGCTAGAGATGAGCAGAAGCTTATGTTATAACTAATAATAAGTCTCCGTGTCATGATTTGGAAGCTGGCTGGTGGCCCAGAAGATAAATCCCACTACAATAGGCACTGGCTTTTATTAGGAATCTATTTCCTTCCTAGGCTAGAGGGCTGTATCCCCATCTTCCCTTTGCATGTACATACACATTTCCTTCATTCTTTACTCCCTAAGCTGACTTCATGAAACACAAAATGTCCTTTGCTCCTAGGGGGTCTCCATTTTCATTGGTATGACTATAATTCTCGTTAGAATCTCACTTTTGGCCATTTCTGTATCTGTGGAGACCTTTTCCTACATCTAGAGTTTCTTTTTGTTTGATTTTTGCTTTGTTTTTGAGACAAGTCTTACTCCATAGCCCAGGCTGGTCCTGAACTCACCAGGTAGCCCATTTTAGCTATAAACTTGCTGAGATTCTCCTGTCTCAGCTTCCTGACTGCTGAGATTACAGGAACATTTCTGGTGCAGCATGGATTCCAGCGGTCACGTAGAGTTGTCACAGCTGGCTTTTCAGGGTTGAAGCTGTAAAGGATGCTTGTTACCCATCACCACAAGGGTGGTGCATAGCAACATGCTTTTATAACTTTTGTCACATAAGTCCACCCTTACAATAAGCTTTTGTGACTTTTAAACAATCCATAACTATTGGAGAATCAAATAGCTCTTGGAAGAAGTTGTAGACTTATATACTTCTGTTCGAAATTCAAGCTTTGACTGTTTCCTATGTAAAGCATAGACATAAAGATCTTGCACATTCCTGGCTGGCTGTAAGCCTAACACACGTACACTAGCTGGCTGCTACTTTGGCGTTTACTAGCCGGTCTTTTGCCAAATTCTTCTGGAATTTGCTTAAAGGCATCAAATGAGTTTTGCAGCCCAAAGTATATTTGATTTTCTTGTCCAAAAAATGTCTGTTGATTATGATATGCCTACCAGTGATGTGAGGTGCTACAGAAGTAGTGAAATTTGGTGGCAGCTGTGGATTTGTCACTGAGGTGCAATTATGTGGTTGCTTATCTTACTAGAGTTAGTACCCATGTTTTTCTATGTACCTACTGCCAATGGAACAGTTTTGATGCTATTTTAAAAAAATATATAATGTCTTTTCTACATATATCATTAAACATGAGCAGCCCTGTGGCTATTCTATAGTAATTGATAATAATGAAGTTAGGGAAGCACTTTGTATTTATTAGCTGAGAGGTTTTTTTTTTCCCTCTGTCCCACAGCTAACTAAGTTAACGACGAGGAAGGACTCAAAACTGCTGTATGTCTGCACCTGACAGATCCCCCCATAGTCTCCCCTATTCACATAAAGGCACCACTTGGATGAACTAAGTGAAAAATGTATGCTGACTGAAAAGAATCCTTTGGCCAGAGAAACTGCATCACATGTCACAAAAATGAAAGGAACATCTCCTAATGCAGCATTGCTTCTAACATGCCGTCAGTGGTACTTGCCAACAAAAATGGAAGGCCAGCAGACACACCTTCCTTGAGCTCTGTGGCTCATTTCAGATGCAACTACCCTGAAGCTAGTGTCACAGGAAAAGGGGTCATTGTTCACAACTAAGGCTGCATTCCTATAAAGTTCTGATTTCCTTTCCTTTGGCTTCTTTCAGAGAGATAGACCATCAATGTCACTCGATTCCCCATCATTCATTTCTCTCCCAGATTAAAGAAGAAAGGTGTGGTGAGACTGTTCTCTGTAAATAAAGGAGTTGTTTTGGCCTGTGTGGAGTACCATAGAAGTGGGTGGAGGATCAGAGGAGAGACAGGTAGAAGGAGGGTGGAGTTAGTCAGTCTCCATCCAACCCCCAAAGAAGAGCCATGTAAGGAATCCAGGTGAGCCATGGGCTGAGCCATGTGGCAGGTAGATTACTAGAAATGGGTTGAATTAAGATGAAAAAGCTAGCTAGTAATGTGCTTGAGACATAGGCCAAACAGTATGAAATTAATATAAGTGTCTGACTCATTTCTTTGGGGGGAAAAGCCACTGTGGACAAGGTCCAAACTTCTGGCCCAAATGGGTCTGGAAATCTTCTACAACAGATGGCACCCAACGTGGAGCACGAACCCAAAATCCTGAGATTAAGAGTCTCATGCTCTACTGAGCGTTCTCTGTAAATAAAGGAGCTGTTTTGGCCTGTGTGGAGCACCATAGAAGTAGGTGGAGGATCAGAGGAGAGACAGGTAGAAGGAGGGCCGAGTTAGTCAATCTCCATCCTACCCCCAGGAAGAACCATGTAATGATTCCAGGTGAGCCATGGGTGAGGCCACATTGTAGATAGAATAGTAGAAATGGGTAGAATTAAGATAAAAGAGCTAGCTAGTAATGTGCTTGAGACATAGGCCAAACAATATGAAATTAATATAAGCGTATAATTCATTTCTTTTGGGGAAAAAGCCACCATGGGCCAGGTCCTAACCTCTGGCCCAAATGAGTCCAGAAATGTTCTACAAAAGATGGCATCCCAATGTGGGCCAAACACCAGCATAAAGCCTAAGAAAGTTTAAAAATCTTAAAAAGTGTTCTAGCCCACTGAAACAGAGACAAAAGCTACTTTCTGAATTTCTTATCTGAATTGATTTATGGTACATAGACAGTGTGGTGTTCAGGCTGGAATTTAAAAATGGCATGCGTTTGCAGCAGGCAACTTAAAACGGGTTTGTCTCACGGAAGACTTGGTATAAATAACAAACTGTATGCGACTGATTTAAGGTTTTTGCTTATACTGAACAGAAAAAAAACAGAGTCAAAAACGTTTTTTCTGGTAGCAGCATTTCCTGAGTCCGCTCTGTTTGCTGGCAGTGAAAGAGATCCAGCAGACACCTCCACCATATTGAAAAGCCACCAAAAGAGGCAGCGTCAGCAATCATAGTGATCCTAGCATTTTAAAAGCTCTTCTGGTTGGAAAATGAAAGCAGATTTAGACTCAGAAAACTCAAAATGGGGTATAATGTGTGTAAACTATGCATAAGCTTCAGAGAGAAAAAAAGGGTAAAGAAAGCCCTTAAAAAAGAGAAATAAGAATAAAGATAAAAAGGCCAAGTAAAGATGGCAGATAAACAAAGAGTCTGGATTATGGCTATTGTGTTTTCTTTTAATTTTTTAACTTTTAATGAGCTAACTGCAGAAAGACGGTTGATTGCTAAGGCTGCTAAGTTGGACAAACATGTATATTTTAAAGATATCTTGACTTTGAAATCTGTTTATAAGAATATGTTGCTTGGGAAAAGAGTTTCTGTTTTTGTCTCCATAGAAGATCAAAACCTGTGTATTGGATCAAGGCAAATGTGGTTTCATTTGCCAAGGCCATCTGAAAGTTCTCTGATGGGAAGATCAGCTTCCAAGATGCCAGTTGAGATGATCCAGCTTCAAGACCCTATAAGATTGCCAACGCCCCATAGTCAGCAGGAAGTAGTAAAAGAAAGAAAGCTATGTCCAATTTCCCCAAAATATTGCGCATTAATGTTTATTTTCATTATAAATGGTTAGTGGTCATAGTCCCTCTCTTTCCTAAAGAAGGAGGGGGGTGGATATGATATAGGAATGATTAGAAAAGATAGATGGATTTTGGTTTATTGATACCAACTAAAGGTCAATTTTGTTATGCTGTATATATTTTTCTACTCTTGATCAAGGTATGATGCTTATGTAACTCATTTAAAAATGTAATGTGTAATTGAGAAATGCAATTTAATAGTCATCTATGATAACCAAACTTATATTAGTTAGGTTTTTATAGGTATACAAAGATATATTTCAATTAGATAGGTAGTCTTCAAATACTTCAAAGACATGGAGAATATGGCATTTAAAATATTTTAAGAACTTAGACTTTTCTGGACAATGAGACAGGTCTACTCCTGGCAGCACCAATGTATTTCAGGGAAATGATGGGCATTCAAGAAACTTCATGTGGAATTTATTTTGTGGCAACAGTTAGCCACTGGACAATAAACTGTTGTGGTATTGACTGCTTGATAGTATGCTGTATAAACTGCACATGTAGGTTCCATAGGAAAGTGACCTCTGAACTTTGGCAGAACAAGCCAAGATGGTCCTTCAGGTTCCTGCTTTGCAGAAAACCCTGCCAGGCATCTTTCAGGACACAAGGAGAAGCAACTGATGGACTGTGGCAGATTTCCTGCATCACTGAAAGGTATGACAGAGACTTTGGGCCTATGGGCTGAAGATGATGCCTCAACGTTACAAAGGAACTTTGGTTGACTGTCCAGGCAGACAGGTGTTATCTCTGTCATTTTCTAGACTTTGGAAGTTGTTTGCACTTCCTGTTTATTTGGATAATATTATATCCTTCTGTGGTCTTTGATGTAGCTGAAGATTTAAGAATTATAGGTATAGTTTTTCTTAGTTATTTTAAAAGATATATTAGATATGAAACTTTAGACTCAGAAGGATAAGGTAGATAATGGAATGTTTTCTTTAAATTTGTTAATTACAAATAGACTAGATATTGTAACTGTAATTTTTGCTTGATAGCTGTTCTGTTGTATGTAATTTTGCTATATTGAAATTGAAACCTTCTTTTTTGATTAGACAGAAAAGAGGAAGTATAGTGGGACTGTTCTCTGTAAATAAAGGAGCTGTTTTGGCCTATGTGGAGCACTGTAGAAGTGGATGGAGAATCAGAGGAGAGACATGTAGAAGGAGGGTGGAGTTAGTCAGTCTCCATTTGACCCCCAAAGAAGAGCCATATAAGGAATCCAGGTGATCACGGGCCAGGCCACGTGGCAGGTAGATTACTAGAAATGGGTTGAATTAAGATGAAAGAGCTAGCTAGTAATGTGCTTGAGACATAGGCCAAACAGTATGAAATCAATATAAATGTCTAACTCATTTCTTTGGGGGAAAAGCCACTGCGGGCAAGGTCCAAACTTCTGGCCCAAATGGGTCCAGAATCTTCTACATCAGAAAGGAAGGAAGAGATAAAAGAAAGAGAAAACAGAAAGAAAAAAAAAAGGAGAAACAAAAACACACTTCTTTATCCTTTAATTTCTCTCTGCCCTGGCCTTGGAAGACAGTGGAAAGCAGTGGTTAGAGAATGGGCCCATGCAGCTGCACTGTTTGGCTTCAAGTATTGTTATTGTTACCCAGACAGCTGTGTGACTGTGTTACATAACCAATAAAATGGGGTTGACAACCTTATTTTACTAAGAGCCTGATGTCAGGGCAATTGTATCAAGTACTCAGAACAATAATCAGACTCTGGGCTTTAAATATTCTAGTGCCCTACAGCTGGGGTCTTGAATTTTTCTAACAGCACATTATAAATCATATAATCTGTAGGCAATGTCATGTTCATCTTTTAGGCCTTATCTTTTGTGTGTGGCTCATGCTTGGGCTTCCAGGGTAACAGTGACAGAAGCAGTGTTGGGGACTGTCTTTGTCCTCTGACTGACTCACATTCGTTCTCTATTTCCATCAGCCCTTTTCCACAAATATATCAGTGGAAGGCTCTGGTAAAAACCCGTTAGGACATTCTAGGTAAGTCTGATCAATTCATTTCAATCATTTTTGGGGGAATGGGTTGTTCCTCTAGTCTGGATTTAGACTATCCCCCAAAGGCCTATGTGCTTAAGGCTTGGGGCTACTGTGAGGCAGTAGAAACTTCAAGTAGGGCTTAGAAGTTAAGTGTTAGGTCACTGAAAATGTGGACTCGGAAACCGTGAGATCCAGCCTCTCGGTCTTCCTCTTTTGATTCTGGCCACGAGGAGAACTTTAGCTTACACATGTTTCCCACCATATGTGCTGCTTCCCATTGGCCCAAAGCAACAGGACCAGTGCGCGGACTAGGACTCCTAAAAGTGAGAGGCAAAAGCACCTTTTCTCTTTCTAAGTCAACCATGTCTGATTTGTTACAGGGATGGACAGCTGACTCACACAAGCAGTGCTGAACATGAACTCTTGTGCTCTCTCTCCTCCCCCCCCCCCAGTTCCCATCCCTTATACTTTCCTGACACATCACATTCTCTGAACATTCTGTCTCAGGCTCCTTTGACGATTACACTTCCTCCGAGGCCCCTCTAAATATATCTGTAACACAAAATTAAACTCAGACATGGGGAAAAATAAAATTCCTTTGTGTTGGTTAGAACTAATCCGATTCTCTTCCTAAGCTCATACCCACTGAGTAGCAAGAAAAAAAAATAGTTAAATATCTAGTCTAGGGCAAAGTGTGAGTTTTGTAATTTACAAACTTCTATCTACTTCAGAGTTGCTCCTGATTACTCAGTAAGAGTGATCAGGAAGGCATCTGTTCCCTCCCAAGGTGACTGCAAGTGGCTTGATTAGACAGTGTAAATTTTTGCTCATCCTGGATGTAGCCTTAGTGTTTGGAATATGGCATTGATGTTCAGGACTCATTTCTTTGCCATGCTGTCTTTTATAATGAGAAAGAAATGGCTAGTAAGTTATGATATACATTTCCCCTCCAGTTTATCTTATATTCCTGATCACCCTAAATGATTCTTATCAAATGACTTATCAGGCTATATCAGCAGGAGCTCACTCATTTAAGGTGTAGAATGTGGAATGGAAGGTTTGCAGCCCCTATGTACATGTACAGTACACACACCTGCAAAGCTCAATATCAGGGTAACAAAACCAGCCATAATGAGATTTTTTGTTTCTGAGACAGAACCTCATGTAGCCCAGGGTGACCTTGAGCTTTCTATATATCTGAGGATGATCTTACATTTGTGATTCTTTTGTCTTCAGCTCCCCAGTGCTAGGATTACAGGTGTGGATGTCCACATCTGGCTTATGAAGTGCTGGATGATCAAATTAAAGAACTCTACCAAATGAGCTGCAAACCTAGCCCCCATATCCACTCTTCTGTATCCAACAGTTCTGAGAGTAAGAAGAAAGTCAGTGGGGGATAGTGATGATCAGGAGAACATTTGGAGTTATAAGGAATGGACATACTGGAAAGGAGATTATACAGGTTGTCACCCACTGGAGTAGGTACACAGGGTGTTGTTATATAGTGGCTTCAGCATGGGGAGAAGTACCACTTCACTAATGGGAAATACAGTTCTCCCGTCAGCTCAGCATCAGGATTGAGCAAGTCTGTTGGCATTTGTCATTCTGTCACAGAGGGGTCAATGGAGTTACTGTATTTCTTCTTATCTACAACAGCACAGACTCTGCTGCCATCATTAGAGAGTCCTGAAATGTCACACCTCTCTGCATTCACAGATCAGCCTTGCAGCCTCCTCCTTAATTATTTTAGAGGCACTAACACCTAGCACGATGTCTGGCAGGGTGAGCTCCTACAACCAACAGATGAATGAATGAACGCTCTCTTTTCACTGAAGAAGGGAAGGCAGCTCCTTCTCCCATTCCTAAATATTTCAGAGAAAAAACAATCTGGGATTTTTGATCAAGCTCTGAATAGAGAACAAACAGGGAAGAAGTCAGAGGAAAGGAAAAGGAGAAGCAATAAGCTGCTACAGATGTGCAAACACAGCGCATTACAAGTAGAAGTCGATAAATCACACAATGCACAAAGAGTAACTGTGAAGACAGATGATGGTGCACATCACCAGTTTCCTTGCTATCTGAACATTTCCATAAGTACACATTATTTCTTTAATGTGAATTCAGCATCTAGTTACCAATGCTAATTAAGGCACAAATATTATATGGTACACAGATAAAAACACTGATGCAAGAGGCCATTCTGGGTTTAAATGTCCAGTCTCCCTCTGTAGAAGTGGCCTTCCCAGTGTAGGCTGGTGTATTCCCTCATTCACTCTGCTAGTCCTTGAACCTAAAGATGATGCTGATGTTGTTATTTTTCTAAGAAAAGTAATGGTCACTGTGGTTTTTCTCAGCAATTCCTAACCTTTTAACACTTTTAGTCTTTGAAAATTCTTGGAAACAACAAAACAGATAAACTTGACACATCTGGAAGTTATATTAAGGTTAGCCAAGTTCACTTTTCATTAATTCTAAAAGATCAAGAACTAGAGGCCTCACATACCCCATGAAAAAATTTTCCAATAGGTTTCCACATCAACATCAGGTGGGATGGCCTAGGAGACGTTTCTCTTTTACTACAAATGTCTAACTTGCTGACACCATTTTAACCACCAGACTGCCCCAGTATAACATGTACATACACAAAAGCTATAGTTAGGTTAATGTCTGTTAGCCAGCTTTTTGTTACTATAAGTAACTGAGAGCCTACAAAAAGATTCATTTTGGCTCAGCATTTCAGCAGCTCTGGTCCATGCTCAAATTAGCCAGTGGCTTTGGGGCCTGCTGAGTGGCATGTATACCATGGAGGGAACACCAGGCAAAACAAAATACCATGTGGACATATCAAAGTCCCATAATCCCTTGTGGCAAGCCCCCAATGACCCAAATGGCCTCACCTCTTGAAGTTTTCACTACCGTTTTAAAGTAACAGTGGGGACCAGGTGTTTAATTCATGAGTTTTGGGGAGCAGTCTAGATCCAAACTATAGTATATTTAGTTTAATGTTATATGTTGGAAAGGTGACCCTTTTCCTATCATAAAGACAGATATACTTTATAATACATCATATATATCAAAATAGCTTTCCTGAGCTGGATGTGATGGCCAGGCCTTTAATCCCATGACTAGGGAGGGAGAAAGGGCAAAAGCAAGATCTCTGAGTTTGAAGCCCAATTGCTCTATACAGCAAGACCTGGGCCAGCCAGAGCTACAGAGTAAAGCCCTGTTTAAAAAAACAACTCCCCCCAAATAGCTTTACTGAGATACAGCATAAAATTTGCCATTTAAATAGACACCTCAGTGGCTTTTGTTATATTCCGAGGGCTTAACAATCATCATAACATTTTAATCTTGAGTGTTAGAAGGCCCATTAATGGCAGCTAATTCCAATTCCACCTAACCTTAGTTTTCTACCCTCACCAGCCCTTGGCAGTCAATCTACTTCATGTGTTTATTAATTTTTCTATTCCTAACATTTCATATGATGAAACATACAATGAAGTGATATGCTGTCTCTTTCACTTCCCATAATGTTTTCGGGCTTCATCCATATTATAGTATGTATCAGTTTATTGCCAAATACAATTCTATAATATGGATTTGCAATGCTATGCATCCATGTCTCAGTGGATAAGCAATTTGAACAGTTTCCAGTTGTAAGTTATAAGGAACAATGCTGCTGTGAACTTATCTTTACCTGCTGAGCTAGTGGACTGGTCCAAGAATTATTACATATTCTGGATACAGGTCCCTTATCATGATTAGTGAGTATTTTCCTCCACTTATATGGGCTTTTATTTTTTTCTTTCTTGATGATATGACTTATAATATAAAAGTATTTTGATGAAGTTTGGATTTTCTTCATTTCTTGCGATTTTTGTCTCATGTCTGCTAGTTTTTAATACAAGCCTATCGCTAGGAACTTACTGCTTAGCAATGTATTTTAACTATTGTTTGTTTGTATGGTTTGAATATGGTTTGTATTCCCCAAGGATTCATGTGTTTAAAAATTTTGCTCCAGGATCCTGCGGAACAGAGGGACGAAGGATCGTAGGAGCTGGAGGGGTCAAGGACACAATGAGAACAGCCCACAGACTCCAACTAATCAACTAAAGTAACGGTCTCAGAGCCTATGCAGGTCTGTGCTCATCCTCTACATATATTATGGTTGTGTAGCTTGATGTTCCTGTGAGACTCCTAACAGTGGGAACCGGGGCTGTCTCCAACTCTTCTGCCTGCTCTTGGGACCTTTCCCTCCTACTGGTCGCCCCATCCAGCCCTAATATGAGGCTTTGTGTCCAGTCTTATTGTACCTTGTTATGCTGTGTTTGGTTGATCCCTAAGAGGCCTGATACTTTCTGAAAGGAAACAGAAGAGTACTGGATCTGGGGGAGAGGAGAGGTTTGTGTGTGTGTCTGAGGTCCTGGGAGAAGTGGAGGGTGGGAAGACCCTGGTCAGGATATACTGTGTGACAGAAGAATGAATAAAAAGAAAAAAAGAAATAGAAAAATAACTTTTATTGACATAAATCTCTTGGTACTTTGTTCTCTTTTCTACAATTTAGATAGGACAGACTTACCTTAGAGCCAACTTACTGAAGGACTCAAAGGCCGGGCTTGTAGAAGAACCATCTTTGCCCTTACAATGACCCAGGCCTAGTCCCTTAGCCTTTCCAAAAGTACTTTCTCCTCCCATAAAGGACCCCAATTACAAGAGTGGTTCAGGTACTCCATCACATTTATTCTCTTACACTAAGAAACATTTGTGCTTAGGCGTAACAATTCATCTATAAAAATGACCTTGTAAGCCCTTTCATTCTGTTATTCTCTAACTTGCAGGTTATCTCAGAATCTGGATGATATATCTTGTGTGTCTTTTGATTTTATCGGAGGAGCAATGAATCTTGGGAAGAGGGGAGATGAGGGAGGGGCTGAGGGGAGTGGAGGGAGGGGAAACTGGGGTTGGGATATAATATATGAGAGAAGAATAAAATAAAGTTTTGTCTCGAGGTGGCACTGCTTAGAGGTACTGGAAACTAAGAAGCTGGCTTTGTGTGTGTGTGTGTGTGTGTGTGTGTGTGTGTGTGTGTGTGTGGGTTCTCAGGTCTTTGGAGATGTCACATATACACAGCATTTGTGTCCCCCTCAACTGCTAAACTGAGGTCACTCAGTCTTGGACTCAGAACTTCCAAATTATGAACCAAACAAACTTCCTTTTTTTTTAGTCTAGTGATGAAAAGATAACTCATACATCCATAATTTATGGGTTATTTTAAAAGGAAATTAAAAGACTGTAACTGTCAGGAAAACACCTAAAATGGCTGACACATGCTATCTACCATCTCTCAATTATTGGTGAGATAAAATGCATACTACTGAGTTCTGAAATCCCCAGGGGAAAATGCATCTGTTTATCTATTTTAGATGCATGTATATTTTTATATATAAACTGTGTGTACATGTGTGTGTCTACTTGGGTATATGCACATGAATACAGATGCCTATAGGACCCAGAAGATGATTATCAGATCCCTTATAGCTGGAATTGCAGGCATTGTGAACCACCCAACAAGGGTGCTGGGAACCAAAATCAGGGCTTCAGCAAGAGCAGTATGAGCTCTTCACTGCTGAGCCATCTTTTCTTTTTTTAAACACCATTTTATTCTTCCTAACCAGACCTTTGTCAGAGTCGAAGTAGCTTGTGCATTTAAATGAATTTACCTCTCCTTGGCCTTTATCACCAGTTAGTGGAGATTTCCACAAAAACAGAAGTAGCTAAAATAAATGAACGAATGAATGAATAAATAAATAGATAAATAAAAACAGAAAATTCAAGTAGCCCCGGGTAACCCCAAGCTGGTCAGTAGGCTTCTGAAATAGTGTGAGCACCCCAGTGAATACAGGACCGCCTTTGGGCTCCCACTGCAGCATTGAAAAGGCAAGTAAATGCCTTTGTATTTATAAATATCATGGTTTTTTTTTTAGTTGCAATAGTAGAAAGTGACATGACCAAATTAATTTTTACAGCTGAGGAGTCAATTAGGGAAAGAGGAAACAGACATTAGTTTACACCATGTCATTGTTAAAAACAAGACTCAAATGCCTTTCCTGCTTCCTATCTTTAAACTGGCAGATCCCTGAGTCATTCAACACATGTTAATATCTACTATGGGCTGAAGGGACAGCGAACAGTAATTACCAGACTATGGGTTTAGTTTAGTTATTTAAAACCAGGTTAATTAATTACAAGTTGAACACCCTAGTTAAAAATCTGAAATCTTCACCTGAGTGGGTGGTTCCAATGGCCCAGACTCCACCTGGGCCTTGGGTTGGCCCACCCTAGCAGCTGCCCCATCCATGACCTCCTAGACTCCCCAAAGAGACTGGTCCTGTGGTTTGATAACCGCAGGATCTCCATGACTTGGGACAACAGGATATCTGAGAGGAGTTTTGATGAGGACCCAGTGATGATGATGTACCAGAAGCCAGAGGCCTTGAACCAGACCAATGACTCACTGCAATGAACATTCTGCAGGTGGGGCTGATTTGACAAAAGGGGTATACTTTGTGGACATACACACAGCAGTTCTGGATGCCACTAGGATTGTTGAAGAGAAGTTGAAAAGACAGAGGATTGAGGTAGGTTTTTGTTTGTCTTGTTTTGGAGTAATTTGGGGGGTGTACTGCAGGGGTGAGGGGTGATTATGGTGGGACTGGGAGGTGAGCGGGATTGAGAAGCATGCTGAAAAATTTCCAAAGAATGAATAAAGAATTACGTTGAAAATAAAAAATCTGAAATCTGAAATATCTCCATATTCATAACAGTTTGAGAGCTCTCCAGCCTATGCAAACATTCCAAAGGCGCCCAGAAAAATTTTTGCATGTATATATATGTAGAGAAAGTGCATACATGTATGTGTATATGTGTGTTTACACATGTGTGACTGCACATGTGTGCACAGGTGTATAGGAAACTTGGAACACCTCTAGCAGTAAGCATTCAGAAGAGGGACATTCAACCTGTTCTTCCCAGGAAGCCTTCCTGGGGTCCTTCAGGAAGAAGTAACCTCTTCCACTGCTCATTGGTATTGGACAACCCTTAACATCATTTGGCTTTCATATTAATTTGCTTGCCTGGGTGCATGCTTATCCTGGAGCAGTATGAATGGATGTCAGAAAGCTTGCACAGGAGTGGTGGCGAGGAAGGCAGAAGCAGATGAATTCAGTGCTATCTAAGAAGCAAAACACTTCTTATGGGGAAAGGAAAGGATGGCTTAAGGGCAAGACCTTGGCTTCTGGTTTTGCACAGCAGATGGATGCTGAAGGACAGAATCATTCACTAATTAGGAGAGCACTGGATGAGAACCAGGCTTGATCAGAAAGGCCATGTGAGCAGTTTTGGTTTTATTAAATTTGATATTTCTCAGATATTCAAATGGAGAAGTTAATAAAATCATTAGCTATAAAAATCTAGAAATTGGTGGCTGGGGGATACCCCAGTCTATAAAGTGCTTGCTATGTAAGCATGATGGCCTGAGTTTGATCCTCTAGAACATTAAAAAAAGGGAGGTGTAGTGGTGTACACTTCTAACACACACACCAAGACAGAAGACTTCCTGGCCGGCCAGCCAAGCCAAATATTGGTGAGCTTCAGGCTGATAGAAGGGCTTATCTCATAAAACAAGGTGGGAAACTTCTAAGGAATGACACTGAGATGGGGCACACACACACACACACACACACACACGCCTATGCACCCCAACACTAAGAACCTAGAGCTTGGAGTGGCACACAAATTTGATACATTTATTGGCTTTAAGGACAACAATGGAAGTCATAATCACGAATAAGACAGTTTAGAAAAGAACACAAAGGGGCTGGAGAGATGGCTCAGTGGTTAAGAGCACCGTCTGCTCTTCCAGAGGACCCAGGTTCGATTCCCAGCACCCACATGGCAGCTAACAACTGTCTGTAGTTCCAGTTCCAGGCAAACACCAAGACAAATAAATAAAGTTAAAAAAAAAAAGAAAAGAACACAAAATAGAAAGGGAAGAAGATGTACAGGTCAAACAATTTAATTGAAACTGTGGTCAAAACAGAAGTGTCACATATGCAAAAGCAAATGGCAAAGTGTGGGCACCAAATCTGTGGGTTATTACTACTATTCATTTATAAAAATGCATATGAAATGTTCGTGACTGGTTGTATTCTCATATTCAACTGTTTAACACACCAGTCTAGACAGGACTGTATGCTACTCACAAAACCCAAAAACCGGCATCACAAAAGACTAACAGCTGAGAATGAGATGAAACGCCACCTCCCCTTGCAGCTGCCTTGTTTTTCCCAGTGTGGTAGAAAATGGGGTGCCCATCCTTCACTGCATTTCCATCCTTGCAGCTGTCTAACCCTACCCCCCAAATCATGTGTAACAAGTCTCTACAACGACAAAAATCCAAAACGTGCCAGATCTTACAGAATCTTCAAATGCACAGCAACTAGTTAAATAACAAAGTAATGTCCTCATTACAGAAAATGACACTGAGTGAATGATAAAACACAATACAGACTGTCATTTAATCAACAATGACCATCAACTAGATGCTATTTTCAAACGTTCTTTGAGAACGCTCCAAAGAACAGAGCCAGCATATCCATATATATGTCTCTCTAGGAGAATTAGCAAATGTACCTATTTCTTTTTGTTCCTTTTCCTTGTTTATTTAACTACTGTGTCATGGTGGAGGTCAGCAAGAATCATCAGAGAGGGAGTAAAGATCTTGCCTATGGATTGCAAATTACTTAGATTCTGAAACTTTCTGGATCCTCTCCCACTACTTCCAAGTTTGGATGAAATCATTCAGGGCTTGGAATTGGTCTCTGGTCTTTCCAAGGGTGAACATGATGATGCATCTCAGAACCATGAGTTAACTCTCCAAGTTGGCTGCTGCTCATGAATAATGGGGGAAGGTCACCAAACAAGTAAGCTTACCCCCTCCCCCCCACCCCCCCACCTTCCTTTCTCCTGCTAGAGACATTACACCTGGCCAAGCAGGTGCACCTGCCCATCATGCCAGCATAGTATCCCACCCACTCCTCCACCCCCACTTCTTAAAGCTGGTTAACCTGCCTCACCTGCTTTCTTTCATTTTGGCTCTTCTGGAATTTTCTCTCCCATAAGTATTAACTGAGTTCCTGTCTCTGTTTAAGAAACTCAGGCAACTACAACAACCAGGAATAAAAAAGGATTAGGAATGGAGATTCTCATCTTACTGCGACTGGCTCAGCTGTTAACTATGTGACCTCAAGCAGTGAACATTCTACAGCCTGTACAAGGGGCAGTAGAGAAAAAATGAACCATTTTACATGACCATTTTAGGAACTAAATAGCCTCAAATAACCCAAAATAGGACAGCAGGAATACCTGGAAATTCTGTTCTATTCCTATTCATTTGGCCACATTTTGATCAGTATTATGGATTAAAAAACTTTTACCATATCTTGGGCAAAATTATCTTAATGGTAAAACAGACCCATGTGCATTCTTATTGGCAGTTAATCTTCTTTGATATGTGATCATATATATCTTTTGAAATTTAACCAAATATTACAATAAAACCAGGCCACAGAGAAACTTGAGAGATGTAAGCTGGACCTAATCTGAGGGGATGCTATAAATACCAGAGTACTTAAAAATCAGTAGTATTGAGTGAAGGAAGTCATTTTCAAAATCATATGGAATGATTCCATTTAGGAAATGTTCAGTATTGGTAGCAACAGAAAGTAGATTGGTGGCTGTCTTGACTGGGTACTGGCAAAATTGGAACCCAAAGAGCAATAGGCACTGGTCCTCTTCTGGCAGAAAGGAAATGGTCTAAAATTAGATTGTGACAATGGCTGCACAACTCTGTGGACACAATAAAAACCATTGAATTACATGCTTTAAATAGATAAACTGCATGATATGTGAATTATGTCCTTAGACTGCTGTTTTTAGCTGGTATAGTGGTATATGACTTTAATCTCAGCCCTCAGGAGGCAGAAGAAGGAGGATCTCTGTGAGTTTCAGTCTAGTCTGGTCTACACAGTGAGTTCCAGGAAGTCAGAGCTATATAGTGAGACCCTGTCTCAAAATAAAAAAATACAAAAAAGAAAGTATTGAACATTTTCTCACAGATAGAATCTAGACTTAATTATGTACACACACATATGAAAGCAAAAAATAATTATTTGTGGGGAGGGAAGAGACCAGTTGGGGAAGGACAAGAGAGGTTAATGGGGAGAGGTACATATGAGCAAGGTACAATGATACACATATATGAAAAAAAGCTATAATCAAATCCATTATTTTGAACATTAACTTTAAAAAGTAAAGAAAATCATTTCAAAAATACTAGGGCTGTTTCATTTTGAGTGGTGAACTGAATCAGAGGGGAAAAAATACGTGAAAAAAAGGTGAGCATTTTTCCCTAAGTTTGAGTACTGTAAAGATTATCTATTGTAAAGGTTTTTTTGAGACAGGGTTTCTCTGTATAGCTCTGGCTGTTCTGGAATTTACTCTGTAGACCAGGCTGGCCTCCAGCTCGGAGAACAGCCTACCTCTGCCTCTAAATTATATACTTTTAAAAGACCTTGAAAAGAAAACTATATCATAACTTCACTGATTTTTCTGACTGACAATAAATTCTCTTATGCAGCAGTAGCTAGAGTTCTGGGGGGCAAACTGCAGGGGAATTTAGGAATTTATGCCAGGCCAGAGCTTAATGTGAGCAGGTACAAAGAGACACAACTGGTGGGTCTCTCAAAACTTCCGACTACAGTTACCAGCTACAAAAGGTAAATGAGGGATCTGGAAAATAGCAGGTCATTTCATTTCACAGAATTATTTTGGAGGCAACCACACAAGGCACTGTCTTAGGGCACTAGAGAAAAGAGGCTGTGAGGATGACAGATTCCCACTCCCCCTGAAATATCAAAAACATCTGTTCTAGTAGGAGAAAGAGAGTTCTATGGCAACACTAGGAGAATAGATGTGATGATGGCTTTGACTAAAAACATCTTCATAGAAGAACCTGAATTTTATTTGGGCCTCAAATATCTAGGACTATCAACTGATTACCCCTAGAAGACCAATGAAATGGCTGGAACCATTTAAGATGACATAAATACAATGGAAACTGACTTCCATTATTTAAAATAAGAGATATTCTGAATATGGGCCACATATTTCATGAGAGATAAGGTAAAGCCTGTGTAGAGCTTAAATTTCCAGACATATTCCTGGCTTCAAATTCAGAAGCACCTTTGCCTTGAGACCACAGTTCAGAGGCAGCCCCTGAACATCCTGTAAGAACATCCAATGGTGCTAAAGAACTGCAGGTTAACCAGATGGCTGTTTGAAAGAAAAGCCATACATGGTATTGTAATTAGGGCTTCTATTCATGTGATAAATACCATAACCAAAAGTAAGTTGGTGAGGAGAGGATTCATTTTAGCTTACACTTCCACATCATAGCCCACTGAGAGAAAGTCAGAATAGGAACTCAAACAGGGCAGCAACCTGGAGGCAGGAGGTGATGCAGAGGCCATGGAGGGGTGCTGCTTACTGGTTTGCTCAACCTGCTTTCTTATTGAACACAGGACTACCGGCGCAGTGGTGGCCTTGCTCACAGCAAACTCTCTCTGTGTGCTTACAGATGCTCATAGGACCCTCTCACATCAACCAGTAATCATCAATCAAGAAAATGCCCTACAGATGTGCCTACAAACCATTTTATGGAGACATTTTTCAGTTGAGAGTCCCTTTTCCCAAATGACCTTAGCTCATGTCCATCTCACAAAAAACCAGCTACACAATCGATCCCTTGTCAATCTGACAAACACCTTTCCCTTCATGTAAATCCCTAAGATCTCGTGTATTAACACTACAATATAAAGCATAAATAACTTTAAAAGTTCCCGAGTTATGAAAAGTTCAGTCTCTTTAAAACACTCAATTTCTTTCAATTCTCAAAGCCTCTCTAAAATATGAAAAAAAAAAAACTCCCTAAAATTCCAAAGCCTCTTAACTGTGGACTCCCGTAAGATCAAGACTAAGTTAAATGCTTTCTTATCCCAGGAGGCAATAACCAGAGAACAGTCACAATCAAATCAAATCAAAACTCAAGGAAAAGCTTAGGGTCAGCCGTCTGGATTTACTCACTGTCTCTGGGCTCCTTTTCTCTGACTCTGCCATTGTTAGAACACACATTTTGTCTTCCAGGTGAAGACTAGCTTCCTTCCACATCTGCTGCTTGCCTTGGTGATCATCCCATGGTACTGGAATCTCCAAAATGTGGAGGCCAAACTGGGCTGTCCTTTGACAGCTGCTCCACCTAGGCTCTCCTCAGGAATGCTGACCCTGTCACAGCTTTACCAACCCTCAGCTTCCCTTCATGATTTCCTCAGCCTGGGCCTTCTACTACTACTGAAGCTGTGCCATCACCAGTGGCATTTCCTGAGGGGCTGTAGCTCCTACCACACAATGTTGAGCCTCAGCTGCTCTTCATGGCCCCTTTAAGTTCTCAAAATTAGCACCACCTAGGTGACTCCTAACACATTACCAAGTTCAGCTGCTGTCATGAGATTGCAGTCTTGGCCTCCTCTGGACCACAGCTTTTGTGTGTTGACCTTGAGGAAAAATTCCCAGGTTTATGATCCTCAATAACACTGGTCTCTTTTCAATCATGGCTATTTTCTCAGCTCCAGCTAGCTAGCAAAAACTGCCTCAGCAAAATGAAGGTTTTTCTTTCAGTGGTGTTGGTCTCTTGTTAATTACAGCAGATTCTTCAGCCCCAGCTGACCCAAGCATGATGGAACCTGAATTCAAGATGTTACACAGCCCCCATAGAGTCTTTAAGGGACTTACAAATTTCCTTCTAAAACATCAAAGGCCAGGCCTCCATGATTTATACTGCTCTCAACATTCTTATCTTCCAAGTTCCTACAGAATAGCCCACTGAGCTCTTAATACTCAATGGATTTTCTAGCCTAAAGTTCCAAAATCTCTACTGTTCTCCAAAAGCAACATGGTCAGGTCTGTGAGAGTGAAACTCCATGACATGGTGCCAATTTCTGTCTTAGAATTTCCAGTGCTATTTATTATAAAACATGATCAAATCAAGGTAGAGAGGATAGGGTTGGTTTCAGCTTACAGCTCCACATCGCAGTCCATCACTGAGGGAGGTCAGGACAGGAGCTGAAGCAGGGCAGGAACCATGAGGCAGGAGCTGATGCACACAAGTCGGGGAGGAGTGCTGCTGACTGGCTTCATCACATGCCTTGCCCAGCTTACTTGTTTCTACAACCTTATGCAGGACAAGGAGTCTGGGTAGCACATTCTACGGTGAGCTGGCCCTTCCACATCAGTCACCACTCAAGAAAATGCCCTGCAGACCTGCCTGCAGGCAGACTTGGACGCTATTTTCAATTGAGATTCTCTCTTGCCGAAAGACTCAAGCTCATGTCAAGCTGACAAAGACTCGAGAGCACACACTGGATGATGACCACACCTATAAGCACACAGAAGAGGAGAAAGAAAGAAAGACATGAATGTAAATAGAGAGAGCTGTGAGGCAGCAAGAGAGGCTGGATACAGAAGCAGACTGAAGACCATAACAAGATAAACAAGCCGGGCTCCAAGTGGTGGACACTGGTACAAAAGAAGGTCAGTTACAAAATGAGAAAAGAGAAACTCATTCTAGAATCTACCAAAGAATTAACACAGCTCTTCAGAGAGAGGGGAGGGGGGAGGGGGAAGGAGGGAGGGAGGGAGACAGACAGACAGACAGACAGACAGACAGACAGACAGACTAGGGACAGTTGATGACTCCTCAGGAGCTTGTCAACTAATCAATGCAAGAGCCCAGGGGAGAAGGGGCCTCTGCAGTGACAAACTAAATCAGTCAGCTCCCTGTCCAGCACCATACAGACTTACACCACTGAACACTGTTGTTCTTAAACTTGACCCTGAATTAAGAAAAGCTGAACTAAACAAAATGTTTTCAATTCTTAAATGTCCTTTAAAGTTTAAGTCAAAATACATGAGGGCATAAACTACCAAATCCATAACTGTACAGACACATCTACATTAAAACTCTAAGTCATATTATCACAACTACATTTTATTTGACCAAAAAGATTTATTTCCTGGTGATCTAGATCACTAGGAATTTCATTCCATGAGGAAACGAGAGGATGACATAAGGGCAGAAATAACAAGTCTGTGCAGGTGACCCAAGGAGAATAAGAGCAGAAGTCATTTGGTTGCAAGAAGGAAGGAGAGAAGCAGAGGAGGAAGAGGAGAGCACCGTCACTGGCCTTACACCCCCCCACGCCCCCATTAGCCGAGGGCACATCCTGCCTGGCAGGCTGGTATCCTAGTCCACAGGGTTCACAGCTGGGTGGGACCTGGAAGATTTTCCTGATCAAGACGTGTTCTCAGCACCGTTTGTCACCATGAAAGCTGGCCAAGAGTCAGAGCACTTGAGCTCAGCTGCAGCTTTATTTCTCTCTATATCACAACCAATCTGTACTGTCTGCAGCAGAAGGGAAGCATCTTTTGAGGGGCAAACAAAACAAATGATATTAGAGCTTATACTGGCTATGGGGATGAGGGTGTCACTCATTACTGTTGTTTTGCTAAATGGACATGATGTCAAACTGCCCTGGGAATATTACACCGGATTAGTGCTCTCGGTCTTCTCAGAGAAGCTTCTGTTTATAGTGGGTGATAGTTAATGAAGGGACCACAACTGGTCAAAGTGACCGTTGAGTGCTCAGCCCTAAATCAAAAATTACATCAGCCCCCGAGACTGGGGGACTCCACAGAAGGGCTGTTAGGAAGACCGCAGGGCTAGAGGACGGAGTGAGCACTGTGAAATGCTGTCTCTTGGATATGACATGGCTGCTGCCCCGTGAGTTCACAGCAGTGGGGCCCATGAGCACTCCACCATGATGGGGGAGGTCTCATAAGACCCCTCTACCCCAGCAGCCAAGGGTTGCTCAATGAAGGGCTTCGTACACTGCCCTAGTTCAAGTCTATAACCCCTGACTCATCCTCCTGCAGGCAACTCCCAGTCAAATGTAGTGGGTCACAAAAAAAAAAAAAAAAAAGTAAAAGAAAGACTTGAGAGAAAAAAATAACATTTAAAACCATATATGCTTAGGAAGGAATTATGTCATGCTTCTGGGTACTTAAGACAAAGACGTGGTCTACAGTATAAACTTTCAAATTGCAATGTTCCTGCACTTCACAGCTAAGTCTGTCACTAGGCACTACCAGGCACCTTTGTGGAGCTCAGAAGAGTACAATCCTCTTACGTTTTTTTCAGCTCTTGACAAAGACACCAAAGGATACAGATTTGTGTCCTTTCTACTCTGTACGGTGATTGACAGATATAAGGATACTGTTTGCTTTATCCCACAACCCAGGCATGCCATGATATTCTCTTGATATCAGTTACTATAGGCCCACTCCCTTATAGCCAGGTCCTGGGACAGATTTGTGTGACAAGTTTGGAATTACTTGGAAGCCACTGTGATTTTAGTATGGGCTTGTATGTATCCAGATAGCCACGGGTGCTCCTAGAGGCCCATTCTTTAAAATGCTGTAGGCTGGCCCCAGGCAGCATCAAATTTGTCTGACCCTCCAACCAGGCTATTATCATTTACATTTGTACTCTGAATTATTTAGGGCCTTTTGTAAGCCATAAACACACAGTGACCTCAACCTATGATGTCAATATAGTTACACATGCCAGCAGGAAATTCCATGAAGTTTGATGCTTGAACTAGATTATTTACTTTTCCAAAATTACTATTATTTGTTGTATTAGAATAAGCTGAGGGGGAAGTTGAAGGCTTTTTGCTTTAGACTTCCAGCTTTTGACAAGGTCTTGTCTAGTGGAAAGACAGGTTTATATCAAGCAAACACTCCCCAACCCCACTTCTGATATAAATAATTGATAACTCCATTTCAAAGGCACCATGCAAATCACTCACTGATAAAATGCCATGTATATGAACACAAGTGTCTAGGGACAGAGAGGGACACAGCTGGCAGAATGGCAGGTTGTAGGTCTGATATATATGCAGCTAACAGAGTTTATGTAGTCCTATTATAAAACATCCAGACATGAGTCACGGTGCTATTGCGGTAATAAATTTATTGCTGGTTTTATTAGTGCAGATGAAGATTATTTTCTGGTTTGTAAATTCTTTTCATTTTTCAAGACACCCTTTGTACATCAATCAACATGATTAATATGCACATGTTTAAAGAAAATTCCAAATTTTCTTCTTTCAGAAAGTTAATTAGAAACATGTACGCTACACAAAATATTTGTTCACAATTTCCACAATCCTTGGGAACATGGAGGTATCACTGTCCACATTAAAACTAGAAGATACAATGTTTCTGAAGAAGGTATTAGATCTATAGAGTAGATTCAAGCAAATAAGAAAATGGCTGGTGGGTGATAAAGAGCCCTTTATTATTATAAAAAGAAAAACCAGGGGCTAGAATGACTCCTGTAGTATATTAGATTAGAGCCAAAGATGTGAGTATTTTACCACCACATTGAATGATTAACTCAAAGTATTTATTCAGACATCAAACTGTAAAACAATTAAAAATACACAGGAGGAAATGGCATGTACCAGTCTGGGCAAACAACACTGCACTGTACTGAAAGTGCCATAGGTGCACTATGCACAAGGTTTACATATAATAACAGATGAAAGTCCAGAATACAACTTATACAACTCAACAGCAAGACACAGCTTGGTTCTAAAATGAGTAAGGGGCCAGCTAAGAGATAGATGGAAAAATGAGAATCATCATCCATCATCAGAGAATGTAAATTAATGCATAATAAACTATCACTTCATACTGCCGTAGTAGTTAGTATAAAAAAGATAAACATTTAAAAAAGATATACCAACCCTTAACTATCATTTTCTTCCCAAGCGAGTGCTGCTTATTTAACCTCTCAAAGTAATTGCATTTCATTTAGGTTACCAAAACTTACTGGTACATATTCATATATTCATAACATTAAAGACAGGCTATTGTAAGGCCCCAAAATGTATAAAACCCACTTTCAGCCAGGAAGTAAATACCTGGGAATTAAATAATGTTAGTTATAATAAGTTTTACTTTTAAATGTGAAAGGTTGACTGGGGTATAGCTCAGCAGGAGAGCACTTGCCTACCTAGAATACATGAAGCCCTGGTTTCTCTCCTTGGCATTCAAATAAATTCAAATAGAAGTTCAACTTGTTAAAAGTGAGATGATAAATTATATCACTAGTATAGGTACAGCCCACTCCCTCAGATCAAGATAACTGTAGATCTTCCTATGGCTTTATTGACTTTGCACATTGTAGTGAGATTCAGGTGTTACCCGAGAAAGCGTTAGTGACCTCGCATCTTGAGGAAGGACAGAGAGGAATGAAGCAGCAAATATGAGAGAGTACAATGATATATATGTATAAAAATGTGATGAAACTCATTATTGTGACATTAAATATTAAGGAAATACAGAAGAGGCATCAGATGTTCCTAGAAGAATCGAATATGCAGAGTGCAGATCAAGTCCTTGCCCTTGAGTTGAAGAAGGATTTCCAACAGTCTCGGGCAGACTGGACTATTCAGCCACTGGGGAGACAAGCGGCTGACTGCAAACATTTCCCCACAGAGACTTCACTCCTACAGATGGGCCTTCTCAAAAACTGAGTGCTGAAACATATTTTTTGGTACTTTTCCAATTTGATAATATATTATGGACATCTCTCCTAGCCAGAGGATATTTATCTATTCATTCTTATTAGTAGATACATGGCATTCACTGTACAGTTATCAATAATGTATTTAAGATATTGAAAAAATAAAAATAAGGGCTGTCTTTTGAGATGGTTCCGCAGGTAAAGGTTAATCCTAAGGGCTGACAGGAGAGAGTCAGCTCCAACAAGCTGTCCTCTTACCTCTACAACAGGGTCACACAAATGCAAGCGTGTGTGCATGCGCACACATGCACACACTCTTTAAAAATCTGAAAATAAAGTTTTCCTAGAAAGTCCTTAAATTCATATTTATTTTTCTCATTCAATAAATCTGATGGTGCTTCCATATAAAGAAAAGCTTGGAATAATATTTCTTCCTCATCTCCTTTTAGAGGGCCATGAAATTAGGAAGAATTAGATATAAAAGAAATGTTCCTAAAATAATATCAGAAAATATACTGTAGTCTTCCATTGCTTCGATTTCAGATCTAACTTTTAGAATAAGAAATGACATAGAATATCCAAATAACAAATCCCTTTAAGTCCTAGAATTTAAAGATCACCAAGTAATAAAAATTATGTAATTCCTCACACACAGGAGGCTCTGGGAATGGTTTCTGAATTCCCACACCATAATAATTAATGGACACCAGCTGTGGGTTACAGCATTCTGGGCACATTACACAATAAAAACAGAGACAGAATGTCACTGCACATACACCATGTGCACAGCTTGATTCTAATCAGTACCACTGAGGACACATAGTTATTAAAGATGGTGGTACAGTGAGTAAAAGCCAGCCTGGAGGCAGACTGCCTGGGGTCCAGCCCCAGGACAGCTAGCTACCTATGAATGTGTGCCTTGAGCAAACCACTAAAGTCTCATTTTCTTCTTTAATATGTACCACAAAGTTTCCATGGAGATTAAAAGAAATGATGAATATACTGTGTTTAGGGCAATGTCTACCCTTTCATCAGCATTGAAAAATGTACAGGGACTACCAGTACTAGTGCTATTGAGCAATTATTATCACAAATAAAGGGGTCTTATTAGGACTAGTGTTTAAAATATGTGTATATATACATAAAGATATGTCTGTATCATATATTAAGTACCCATAAAAAAGTTGTAGAAATACATAGAGAATAATGTGCTAGCATTAAACAGCTTATATTTAGAAGTCAATCAAAAACAACTCAAAAGGAAAGATAAAATAATAAAGAATATGACTTTTCTGCTCAGACTGAAGAAGTAATAAAGCAAAATTATTCCTCAGTCACCCAGCCCAAACAGGTAAATATTTAATAAGTTTTCCTTATTTGAACACCCAATAGAGTTAAGAATACAAAATATACAATGAATAAAACCTCATAAACAGGTGGACTTAGATTTTTTTTAATACAAATTCATAACTGCATCTATCCTAGAGCCTACATGGACTTTGGTCATAATATGAATTTTAAAAGTGTTCTTTAGATTTATACGTTTTA
Source organism: Sigmodon hispidus (assembly GCA_004025045.1). Classification (NCBI taxonomy): domain Eukaryota; kingdom Metazoa; phylum Chordata; class Mammalia; order Rodentia; family Cricetidae; genus Sigmodon; species Sigmodon hispidus. The sequence goes on from PVIH01003613.1 coordinate 67,768, forward strand.
TTTTATTGTATCCTGCTTGTGTGTATGTATATACACCAGTGCCTGGTGCCATACAGGTCTGAAGAGGGAATTGGATCAGCTGAAGCTGGAGTTACTGATGGCTGTGAGCCACTGTGTACAAGAGCAGTACTTACTCTTAACTACTGAGCCATTTCTCCAGTACCATGACAGATTTGGATGACCTAGGTGGGGTCATTCACTAAGAGCAGCACAAAAGCCATGGAGGAGTCCACCTGGGCAGTGTCAATAGAATGGAGGCTGTAGAGCGACCTACATTTGGAAATATTTTTAAAGCGTAAAGGTCAACTCACATGTGGTGCTTTCTAGTTGACAAATTCCAGCAATTCGCCTCTCCTGCCCTGCACCCGGAAGGCAAACATGACGCCCTTCACAGCGATTCTGGGCCAGCCTTCAGAAGAGGCTAGTCAGCTTGTCAGCTAAGGTGACTTTGCCTTTTACTTCACCTCCGGCCTGCATTTTTAACCCTTGGGATTTTAACACTCAGCAGTGGAGCTACTGCTCACTGATAGCTTTTCAAACACGATATTGACATCCCAAAAAAACAAAGTTTTAAACCCCAGGCCCGCTCGCTCACCTCACAACACTACATAAAAGTACTTTCTCTGACTCACCTTCTATAGCCTACTCATGTTTTCTGCCTAAACTTCTCCAGATTTTTTTTTTCTGAGGATATGGGTACCTAGGCTCTTGTTTTCAATTTATATTAAATCAATACTCCCCTTTCAAAGGAAGAGGAGGAGGAGGAGGATAAATACTTGAAATACCTGAAATCTAAAGCCTTGGGTCATTCGCTAGAATAGAAAGGGCTCAGAAATGGATAAGCCTCTAGTCTCTATATGAGAATCTACTTTAAATAGCTACAATGTAGGCTAGAGTAACAAGCCACACAGACGAATAGGGGTCACAAATAGAATTTAGAGATGGGAGAGCGACCTCTGGTGGAAGGGGAGGGAGAGTTTTATCCAGATTTTCCATCGGAAGATAGGCATTCTGGGAACAAACTAGTCTGTTAAGAAGTCGGGGAACAGGCTTAAGGAGTTGGGAACACATGTCAGAAGTGGCGTTGGATATTAGGGCAGAAATTCCTATGGATAACTAAATGAGTCACCAGAAGTTTTTGGAGAGGTGAGTTAGAGAACAACACCGCGATGAAAAATGTATAATGATTTAGAGTGGGAATACAGGGCTCTGGAGACCACTGAGGGCCGAGATGACTCAGATGGAGTGAAACAGGTCCCCGAAGGCTGCCAGCAAAGTGAAGCCACCAAAGCATTTGAGAGCATAAGCAAAAATAAAGGTGGCCAGGGTGCTCTGCCTGTCCTTTAATGGGCAACAAAGATTGAGGCTATAGAGGCCAGAAAGTCAGAACAGATGAAATAAATGGGCAATGTGCAGGAGGCAGATAAATCAACCCTGGAATTAAAGTGCAGGAAGGGGCTGCAGGAACCAGGCAGAAGGGATCACAAAAGCAAAATGTGTTCACTTTACTGTTTGTTCTAAGAAGGATCTAGCTGTGTATTTCCAACTGGTCCCAAACTCCCAGTGCCCTGGCTTTAGCTTCCTGCACACCAGCATCATCGACATGTTCTTCTATGCTGGGTGCTGCTTCCTCCCCCTGCTCCTCCTCCTCCTCTTCCTCCTTCTCTTCCCACTCTTCCTCCTGGAACTTCTTTCTCCTTCTTCTCTTCCTTTTTATTTCAGAGTATGGTTAGAAAGTAAAAATACCCCCAAACTTAGCAAGCTGAGATAAGTTAAGGAATTTATAACAAAGGGGAGAGACTAGGTATTCCTCTATAAGAAACGCTTAGAAAAATTTACAAGGTTAGATTAAAATGTGGCAAATATTTGTGCTTCAAAAGACACTATTTTACTCTGGTTGGGCTGTTACAAAATATCAAAGGCTGGACAATTTCTAACAGAATAAATACACTCTGCAGTTCCAAAGGCTGAGAGGTCCAGGATCAAAACACCAGCATGGCAGTTCCTCACAGACGGGTCTTTATTCTCCACACTCTTACTCTCCTTGAGTGCCCTTGAGTTCTAGCATACGGGCAGAGCCTCAGCACTTAATCATACCCCAAAGTCCCCACCTTCTTATATGGTAATTTACATTTAAACTAGAAATTAAATTAATCATTAATTAAATAATTAATTTCTAACATAGAGACCATGTAGGAATATCAACATTCGTTCATACCATAGTAGACACCATCAAGAAAGTGAAAATACAAAGTATATCTGAGAACAGTCTAGCATTCAGAACATACAGAGGAATATTACAGCTCAACAACCAAAAGACTATCCAATCCAAAAATAGGTAAGGGATTTAAGTAGCTATTTGCAAGGAGTTGGGAACATATGTCAGCATGTATAACAGCCCTCAACAGCATCCATCAATGGCATTAGGAATCAAAACCAAGGAAATGTGCCATTTCTCTTGGATGCTCAAAACAAAATCATGAGTAGCCACAATATAAAATACCGAACATTTTGGGGATGTGGAGTGTGGAACTCCCACACGTTGTTGGTGGGGTAGAGAATGCACAGTGGTATCAGGAGATAGCTTGCCAGTGCTCTGCACAGAGTCACCAGCTTACCCAGCAACTAGCGTCATTCATTCCTAGTACACACCCAAGAGGAAAGAAAACACATGTACCAAAAAAAAAAAAAAAAAAAAAAAAAAAAAAAAAAAAAAAAAAAAAAAAAAAAAAAAAAAAAAAAAAAAAAAAAAAAAAAAACCAAAAAGGCTGGGGAAGCACTGTATGGAAGAAAGGACATTTACCTGCCATGTCAATAGTACTGGGTTTGATCCCAAGCACCACAAAAACAAACATCTAGAAGCAACCTTAGACACAAATGTGCACAGCAACATTATTCACAGTCACAAACAGTATAAACAATGTCCATCAACTGATAATTAGGGAAATAAGATACAAGTTACACACAGAATTGAGTACTTATACAGCCATGAGATAAATGAAGACTAATCTGGAAGTATCCTTAAAACATGCAAAGTGAAAGAAACCAAATGTGAAGGGTCACACATGACATGATGAATTTTTACAACATGCCCTGGAATATAGGCAGGTTCATTAAGACAGCATGTATGTTTGTGGTTTCCAGGAGCTGGGAAATTGGAATAGCTGGGGGATGAGAAGTGAATGTTAATTGACAGTATCTTTCTTTTGTGGGTAGAAAGGAAAATATTCTGAATTTATACACTGGTAATGATTATATAACGTTCTTGAATATATTAAAATACTGATATATTTACATTTCTGGTTTTCACACTTAAAACAGGTAAATTTTATAAAGTCTTTAAAAAAGATTTTTTGGTATCAGTGACTTTAGAGAACCTTCATTTTATTCTAGAACTATTCAGAACAGAACCATAATAAGTCACATAAATAAGGATGTGGAAGTTCCAACAAGCAAGGAATCAGAAACAGCAGAGTCAAAACAATGAATAGCACTCTGCTAAAAAGCTCAGGTTTGTTCAAAACCCAACAGTAAACACAAAAACAAGCCAATTAGAAAATAGATGAAGCTCATGGACAGCTACTTCACCCACAAGGATATACAGCTGGCAGATATGTTCATGAAAAGATGCTCAACATCAGTAAGCATTAGGGCAGTAGGTAAAAAATATAAACAACCCAGACACCCTTTAATAGGCAATACTTAAACCAATGGAAAACTGCTTGCCAATAAAGAGAAATGAACTTTATTAGTACTTTTTTTTTTTGCTTAAATTGGAAAAAATAAACAACCAAATCCCTGTTTCACCATAAATCAAGCACCTCCTCTCAACTACTCAGCAACAGTGAAGTGGAATCACAAAATGGCATCTGCTCCCTCCATGCCTTTGTCTCCCTCATCTGGCCCCCTTCTGTGTCATTAACTGACATTAGGAGACAGGATGGCAGGGCAGGGGGCTAGGAGGCCCGAGTGGCTCCAAATGCTTGTCCATGGTACAGCTCTAAAACCCCTTAGGTTCTTTCAGGGCACAGAGATATTTACAGTGCACACAGCAAAGGGACCAGCGATGGCTGCAAGCAGACGAGGCAGCCTGCACATGAAAACATCATCACCACTCTCTCTCTCAATAGAAAATCGTTCAAAAAAGGAGGAAAACTGGGCAGGCATCTGGGCTTCGTGGGGCTGTTTGTGCACAAGTAATGCCCAATGACAAGCGAGTTTTGGGCCAAGCTAGCTAAGGACTCTGATTCTCAGTACCTCGGCAGATCCTTTGCATCAGCAGTTACAGAATATGAGCCAAGGTGAAGTATCAAATACAGTTTTTTTTTAAAAAAAATAATTGCCTTTTAGTTGAGTAAAAATAGTGTATTGACTCATTGAATAGAGTCTTATTAGTGTGAAGCTGCTTTGATTTTTCTCCACATCAGAACATAATCAGCACCCGAAATATAAATGTCCTTGTGGTGAGTTCTCTACACAATGATTTCCAGTTGATCTAGCAACAGGCTCTAGAGGCCTTGAAATTCAACCTGAGCCTACTGTTAAAAGCTGCTTAAGTGTAAATATGCACCTCATTGGCCAGGTCTCCTCTACTTGACCTTGTTAGCAGTAAATGTGTGGATGAAATGACTATTAACTCCAGCAGCAAAACTGGTTTCGGGTGGGCTACCCAATTATAAAGTTAGGAGTCTCCAAACCATGACTTTGTTATAAGCGAATACCCCACTGCCAAGTATGCACAGCTTTCTCCATAACAGGCACAAGGCCACCATACAGGAACAACGCTGAGCAAATAAAATTTTCCTATTATGAACCAAGAGCATCCTCAAGTCAGGACAGTTAAATCAAAGCAACTCCCTAAGCAGACATGCTGACTGACTCTCAGAAATAAATTTCAACATTAGTGGTTAAGGAGGAAGAAATGGGGCTGGAGAGATGGCTCAGCAGTTAAGAACACTGACTGTTCTTCCAGAAGACATGAGTTGATTCCCAGCAACCACATGGCAGCTAACAACTGTCTGTAATTTCAAGATCTGACACTCTTACACAGTTATACATGCAGGCAAAACACCAATTCACATAAAATAAAAATAAAATATTTTTTAAAAAGGAGGAAGAAAATGATAGTTTTCCTCACAAAATATAAGCTATGACACAAATGTTAAAAGTACGTCGTAACAAACACACACATTGTTTTTTTTTTTTTTAAATGATACCTTAGACACAGTCACTCAAATATGATGAGAACACACCCAAGATTAAGAAAACTCAAGCTGTGACATTCATCTGGAATGTTTTCTTTTTATTCAAGAGTGCTTTTAGCATGCAAACTTCACCTTGCACCTGGTGCCAGAGGATCCCCCAGTCGCCACCTAGCACCTGCACCTGGGCCTGCCCCCTGGAGACTATTTTCTGCACGTGGTGAAGCTCAGCCTTCCTCAGTGAGATCTGGTCTTTTATTTATTCTTGGTCTCCATCCCCCTCCCCCAGCCTATCCCAGGAAAAGGCCCTGGGTTACTTCCCGGAGGTTCTGGATGTGAATGATGGACATGATTACATCATTTTCTGGGTTCCAGGACATCCACAACATCTCATGGGCAGAGACGACCTCTGACCTTGCTTTGGTTTTAGTCAGCTGGTCTGTCTGATCCAAGCAGAAAGCGACACTGGCCTTGGTGGGCTCAGTCTACTCTTCAAATCTTCATCTTCATCTGGTTCTGCATCAGGTAAGTGATAGACTTTGATGTTTGTGCTTCAGTTTCATTCCAAATCCTATTCTCCAGCTGCTCATGTTCCCACAGAGTGAGAATGTTAGCTTTCACAATGACAGGCACATCCTTCACCTCACTGTGCGTCACCTCCACAAATGCAACATCTGAGGCCTTCTATCCACATCCAACAGTGAAATAAAGTAGATGCAGCCGTGCACCCTGTCACCAGTGATGCACTGCTTGCTCACGGCCCTTTCATCATGGAGGTAGGTAGCATTCAAACTGCTCAGCAAGGCAGGAGATAAGGATTAAAGATCCTCCAGGTGGACAGCATCCCCATAGCCTGGTGTGTCCACTACTGTACACAGTATCAACGTGACACCCCCACCCCCACAACCTCAGCAGCTCAAGCTTCAGTTTGTCCAGTTCCCTCCATTTTCTCTGTGGTTCCAGGTGTGATTCTGAGAAGAGATAAGTCAGGAACAGGCTGTATATGAGAGTGGATTTCCCTACATCCAGTTCACCACCATCAGATGTGAATGCCAATCCCTTTTCACTGATTTTTGTCTCTCTCTATTGGGAAAATCGGCAAGTCCAACCAACATAGGCAGAGGTTTCTGGATTTATAAACAAAGTTGGCTGTTGCTTAGATATCACCTTGATCTTTTTATTTTTTGTTTATCCACCAACACTAGTCATGTAGTCAACCTTAAGATATATTCTCAGCCTTCCTTAATGTTGTTTGAACTTTATTTTGGTGGTTTTATTTTGGGGCTTGATTGTTTGTTTTGTTATGAAGTACTTCTAACATTTGTACTTCATTTTAAAAACTTGATGGATGGAAGTTTTTTTGCATGGAGTACTTTTAAAATTTGTATTTCTTTTTTTAAAAAAAAAACTTTTGATGTTTTAAATTCAATTTCATGGAGCATTTGAGACTAAGATTTTAAAACCTTGCTTTATGTATGGTAAAGCCCATGGCTTGTGTTATCTGGGTTTGTTCTCAGAAAATGCCATCTTGCTTCATCCTAGATTTTGTTGCGGGTTTTGCTTTGCTTTTCTTTGATTATATTTTGTTTGTTTTGTGGTAACGGGCTTGGACTCAGCGTCATTCACCTTGCTGGCCAATGGGCTGCCCTCTGAGGCCTCTTCCTCATCTTACGTGACCCAGAGTTGATTTTTAGAAATTAAGTTCAGTACTTTATAATGTTATCTTTTAGTTCTGTTCCATTGTTTCAGTCTAGAATCTACAAATTTTGTGCCATGTATTAGTCAAAACACATTGGTCATATTTTTAACAATAAGAAGTTTGTAAAGACCTTCTATCTCTACTGATGCACATGTTGCTTATAGGAAAAGAAATGCTTCCTTATAGTACTGATTTGTTTTTAATTTTAAACATTTCCCTAAATGTTCTAGTTATGCAAACTGATAGAAAATGTATTTCCTCATCAGTAATATTTTTAAAGGTTCTAAGACCTAGCAGTTCTAAGTGGACTTAACACAAGGAACAAGATGGAGTTCAGTGTTCTGGGGCATCTGATAGAAAGAGCCTTCACACTAGCTGCCATTGTTCACACCTTTCTGCTACTTCTCACACCGTGAAGGATGATTTTCCTTGTTAATTAAGAGATCTCAGAAACATAGCCACTATTCTTTCCCTAACAAGATAAAAGAAAAATTAAAGATGATCATGGAAGTTTGTTGTTACAAATATAGGCACATATACATTATATATTTTTTTAAAAATAAAACTCTGGATATCAGAACTTACAATGCTATGCTGCATCAGTGTCCATATGAAGACTGTGTTCTGATTGGAATCAATTCATTCCATTAACTAGATTTTGACTCTACATGGTAGAAACTGTCTCTCTCACACATAAAAAAGAATTTTTCCAATGGGAAAAAAAATTAACCTCCTACAAATCAGAAATTTTAAATACAAGGTTCATCTTTTAGATAAATCATAGTGTTTACCCCCCACAATGCATGGTTATATCTGCCTGCCCCAATGTTTTGAATTACATTCCACCTAAAAACTATCTGCATAAAGCCAGATGCAAGCCAGGTGTGATGGCAGACTTCATTTGAAAATCAGATCCAGGAAGATCTTGAACTAGAGGCTAGGCTGGGTGACACAGTGAGAACTTGAGTATTCTGCCAAACAAGCACCGCACTAATACGCACAGTTGTAGAAGTGTCTGCTGCTGCTGCTGCTGCTGCCAACGCCACAGAAAGGGACTCAGGCATCAACATGAAATCTATCCGCTAAATGTACACACAGAGAAATCACATCCCATGAATCACTTATTACTATGCTAATATAATATTCAACAGTGGAGAACATCACAGAATCGGAATCCACTTCAAATCTTTGCCTGGCTCTCACTCTCCACAAATCTATCTCTGTTTTATTTTGTTTTTTTGTTTTGTTTTGTTTTTGTTTTTTCCTAGAAGTCTCACAAAGGCAGAATGAGCAGGCATCACTTTTTGAGGGTTGTCACTGGCCAGGTCTCAGGGTGATGGCACATACCCTTTGAAGACATTCCCTCTCCTGGGACAGACATCCTAGAGAAAAACAGGTCCTCTAAGACATTTATCCATTTGAAAAATTTTAAAACTGTTAGAAGTTTTCAGTCTACAATACTAAATCAATATAGACCATGGGAACTATACAGTTATCCTATATATAATTATATGTGAGATAAAGTATTTGTTAGGATGTGAATCTATAACACCAGTCAGCACTAATTTAAACTCTATCTACTTATCAGTCTGTCTGTCTATCTCTCTCTCTCTCAAAACATCTAAGATTTAGAACATCCTCTCCAAACCCTATCCTGTATATCCACACTCACTAATGGCTAGATGAAGAACAGGAGTCAGTTGTTTCAGCTTTGTGTTTAAGCCATTCCATTCTTAATCATTAGCCTGTTTTTCTGCACAATGAATGGTTTATACAAGGGCATCCATTTTCAGTCTCAGAGTCAAAGGAACCCCTCAAGAAGTAGTGGTTGAGCACCTCAAAAAGCCTGGAAAACATTCCATTCTCTTGTTATACAACCTAAGTACAAAGATATATTACTTATATGCACTGGAATTACAGCACTAATCAGTCATAATTTTCCTATATTGATAAGTCATACTAGTTAACTTTTATTAACAAAGTTAGAAAACAACTGAATTATTACTTAATCAGTGCAGAACTGTAAATCTTTCAAAACACCAAGGACATGAAAAGAGAAAAAATTAGCAAGATCTTCAGTAGGGGACAAAAGGAAATCATAGAACTAAGTCATTGTCCATTCAGCTAATGAATACTGTGAAAGTTCCTGTTCTTCAAAAGATTTGAGGGAGCAAATACAGAAATCTACAACCAAGCACCAGGCTAAGGTCTGGGAATCCAGCTGAAGAGAGGGAAGAGGGATTATATGGGGTGGGGGGGGGGTTGTTCTCCTCGTCAAGATTATGATGGGGCAATCTACAGAGACAACTGAACCAAGCTAGTGAGAACTCATGAACTTTAGACCAACATCTGTGGAGCCTGCATGGGACCAGACAAGGCCATCTGCATACGGAGACAGTTGTGTAGCTTGGTCTGTTTGAGGGGCCCCGGGAAGTGGGATCAGGACCCAACCCTAGTGTATGAGCTGGGTTTTTGGAGCCCATTACCTATGGTGGGATGCCTTGCATAGCCTTGATGCAGGGAGGGGGAGAGGTTGGTCCAGCCTCAATTGAATGTATCAGGCTTTGCTGACTTCCCATGGGAGGCCTTACCCTTTTGGAAGAGGGGATGTGGGGGGGGGGCGGTGGAGGAGGGATGATGTGGGATCTGTGGCTGGTATGTAAAGTAATTTTTAAAAATTCTTAAAAAAAAGAAAAAGAACTTGAGGTTGCAAAGACACTACTGAGAAGTCCAGGGCCACTGCCTAGTTGAGGGAATGGTCTTGTAGGTACCTTCCAGATGATATCTGGGAGATCTCTGTTTCTTTGTTAGTGAGGGAGTTCTTTCACATAAGACATGCTTAAAACTTCCTCATGAAGGCATGATGCTTTCAGCCTGCTCTTTGGGAGAATGTCAGCTTTGGGACCCTCACTGGAATTTCACAGGTCTACATTTCAGACATCTAGTATAGGACACTCTCTAAGGAAACAAAACACTGGGTCCTTTCAGCTACAGACTGAGGTCAGGGCTGGAGGTTTAGAGAGGTTCAGCAGCCACCAAAGAGCCTCTGTTTGTCCAGGCCATCTCAGGACATGGGATTCCTGAAAAGGCAAGGAGAGTCTTTGGTTTAAAGTAAAATGTTTGCTCCTTCCTTCTATATAGCAGATTGCAACCAAAAACCCAGAAAACAATGCAAGCAGGCTTTGAGACTTTCTGGATATTGCTGGTCCAAGGAAAGCCTCACTAGTGGGTCATTTACCCCCCGACTCAACAGTGCCAGTGAGGAAGGGAGCTTTCAGCCAAACAGACCTCAACTGCAAACTCTAAAGTGGTGTCAGTGTTAATGGAAAACAAGCAAACTCTTGGCAGCAAAAAGATCCTGGCCACAGTTCATTACAGTTATTAAAGAAGGAATCATTTTGTGAGCCTCTGTTTCTACCCTAAAATACGTGCTTCCCCTCTTCATTTAAGGATGTGCTGCCTCAACCTCATTTATAACGTAATAAAAAATCACTCCATACAGATGTTCAAGATGGGATAAATACAGAAGCCTATCTCCTTATTTTAGAAAGTGCTTTTTTTTACAGTCCAGCATATCAAAACCACAAATGTGCATGTATCCATCCACAGAAGCCTCCAGACTACCCTGCATGTTATTCACGCCATTTGACCATTTCTTGAACAAGTTTCGTATAAGAAGGAATGATCTGATTCCTCTTCCCCTGTCACATAAAGCACATCCAGATTCAATTATTCTCTCCTGATGTGGAAAAGGAACGTGCGGAAGCACAAGTCTTGACAGGTAGAGGGAAACACAGAGACACTGAAAGGTTCCATGGATAATGCAGACATTCCAACATGATCCCTCATACAGGCTCCCTCAGATGACAAGTCCAGAAAGGGACATCATAGAGGAGCCCACAGTCGTTGCTAGAAGTCTTAACGAAGCCATATCTTGTGCCCTCAGAAGCGCCAGATGCATCTGCTTGGTTGGCACAATTTTGCACTCAGACATCGAGTGCCATAGAGAAATGTGAGTATGAAGTCACAGTGTTTTGGCTCTAATAATTTCACCCAGAATAAATTTTTTTCTGTCTAATCTCTTACAACAGTTTTTTCCTGGAGAGATCTTGAAGCAGAGAATAACAGATTATGGTGGATCCATGTAAATGGGAAACTGAATACATTTTAGAAATTAACTGTTACTACCTCTCATGCTAATTAATGTTCATGTAAATCAAAGACACTAGCACCCACTTAGGCATAAGAGCTACCTGTTCTTCTCATAAAATATGATGGCTACTGCTTTACAGAAATATTAGTATTTAACTTCATGTTTTATTTGTTCATGGAAAGAATCATGAGATATGTATTTTTTAACATAATCTTAAATATATGTCAGAAACATTTGATTGCATTAATTGTTAAAAATATTTTATGTGCTAGGCATAGTGGCACTACCTATAAACCTAGCATTTGGGAGACAGAGACAGGAGAATCTCTGTGAGGTCGAAGCCAGCCTGGTCTACATAGTAACATTCCAAACAAGTCAGGGGAGGAGGGATGGGGAGGTAGGAGGAGGGATGGAAGGTAGGAGGGGGCAACAAACAACAGAAACCAAATTATTTTATCTGAGATACAGTCTTACTATATAGACTAGGCTGGCCTCAGATTCTTGATCCATTTGCCTCAAGCTCCCAAGGGTTGTGAATTCAAACAGTAACAGAAAGAAACCCTAAGAGGCCATTTCCAATTTGTCAAGTTGGTAAAGTTCAAAAAGCAATAATACTATATCGGACATGTTTTTATATTGGGCTTTCTGACAGCATGCCAGAACATAGCAATGCTGACTACCTCTGACTTGGTAATTCTATTTAAGGGCATTTATTTTAAAGGAATAATAAGATACACTAATACTTGGGGCTGGAGAGATGGCTCAGCGGTTAAGAGCACCATCTGCTCTTCCAGAGGACCCGGGTTCGATTCCCAGCACTCACATGGCAGCTAGCAACTGTCTGTAATTCCAGTTCCAGGCAAACACCAAGGCAAATAAATAAATAAATAAAGTTTTTTTTTTTTTTAAAAAAAGATACACTAATACTTACAAAATATAAAAATTCATGTCAAATTTACTCAAAATAGAAAAAAACCTCTCATGTGTGTCTATATGTACAGATGTCCTTATTTCTCTGTGTGTTTATATAAACGTACTAGCCTGAGTGAGTGTGTATTGTACAGATGTGCTTGTCTGCATGGGCACTTGTGGAGCTGAGAGGGTGACTTTGGATGTCTTCCCCTATCATTTTCCATTTTATCTTTTGAGACAAGGTCTCTTTATTGAACCTGAAATTCATAGCTTTAGCCAGACTGACTGGCTAGTAAGCACATGAGACACACATGTCTCTGCCTCCCAGCACTAGGGTTATAGGCGTGTGCTGCCACACTCATCTTTTACATGGGTGCTGGGGATCAGAACTCAGGTCTCCCTGCTGAGGTAGCAAACCCTTTACCCTCTGAGCCATCTCTCCATCCTACCCTACCCCCTCAAATCTATTTTTATAGAAAATAAAACCTCGTGGTCTCACAATAGGGATTTTTCTAACTAACTTGTTGAATGTCCATGAAAGAATACTATGGCTCATTTCATTACTCAACAAATTTGTAGTGAACACTTATTCTGTGCATATAATATTTGTAACAATAACTGCAATGTTTAACAAATAATTGCTTTGTGCCACAACAACACATGAGCACTCCATGGAAGTTATTTTCATTTCATTTTCACTGTATCCTTGTGAAGCTGGGTCCAATGAAAATGCTCGCTTGTAAATGAGAAGTAGCTGAGCTAGGACTTACAAGAGACTCGCTGTGCCCTCAGCTACTCTTGGCTACCAAGACACATCAAAGCTCTCCAAGTTACTTCCTAGGAACAAGTTTCCCAAGAACCACGATCACATCTAAGAGTCTCAGCTAGAAAGAGAAAAGTAGCAGATTTGGAGTCCCTTTGGGCTAGAACAAAGCATTCTTCACGGTCCCACTTGCAGCTGCAATTTCGGCAGCCAGCTGTTTCTGTCAGTCCATGACCAGGCAGACACTCACAATCTAAATTCATCAAGTAATGCAGAGTCTCAAGTCTCTACGCACATAAAGCTCTCTACAGTGCTAGGTGCCATTTGACACTTAATAACACACTTTGGTGACACCAACCACAGTTTACTTGGGTAAACTAAAAAAGAATGTTGGCCTCAGACAGCAGCTCAGTGCTTGGTATGTCCCTAAGTCTTCTACTGGGGGAGAGAACATCTTTAATCAAGCCTGTCAACATTCTAGCATGGAATGGGAAGGGGTCCATGACCTCCCAAGCCCTAACTGAGGAGTCACTGACAGCTACTGATGGCTGCTAGGGAAAAAAAACAGAGTTGATTTTCTGTAGGGACTTGATCCCTAGCAGGTTGACCATGGTCAGTAGTTCTGTGCCCATGTAGTACACAGGCACTACAGACTTACCTCAATGAGTTATTGAAAAAAAAAAAAAAAAAAAAAAAGAACACAAAATTTGGGGAGAAAGTAGAGCTAGGAAGAATTAGGAGTAAATATGACCAAAATACATTATATGAAATTTACAAAGAATAAAAATATTATTTTAAAAATACTGTCTCAAAACTTAAAGTAAAACAAACAAAAATAAAATATAATGTTAAGTACTTAAATGTGACCTTTTGTTTTAAAAAAATTGCATGTTATACTGAGTTCAGACTTTGGTAACCTGGCAAATTAACCATTTCTCGTGAATTTTAAAGCTTTTTCCTGCTGCTATTATAAACAGCATGGACAAGGAATGGGGTTCACAGCTACTTTGGTTATTTAACTAAATTAAGTGTCATATACAACTTATCTTCCATATGTCAAATAGAGAGCGTTGTGAATGTGAATACTGAATACTGATAGCAGCATGGACAAGAGGGCTCCCTTTATAAAATGATGCTATACAGTGTACTGGACTAATCTTTGAAGGCAAGCTAGCAAGATCTATAATTTCCACCAAACTCTATAAAAATTTAACTTGCTTAATAATGAGATATGTACGTGGTGAGGTTTAACCAGAGGAGGAGGACAATGAGACATGAAAGAAAAAGAAAATCTCAGACCTGCCCTGGGCAGTGGTAGCATATGCCTTTAATCCAAACTCTGGGTAGGCAGAGGCAGGCAGATCTCTGTGAGTTCCAGGACAAGCTCCAAAGATACAGAGAAATCCAATCTGTAAAAACAAAAGCCAAAAGCAACGAAAATGTGACCATTAACCCAGATAAATGTGACTCTGCTTACCAGAGTGGATGCAAAGAACCTGTATATACTACAAAATACATAATTATACAAGTAACTGAGATTAAAAAAATAAGGAAAAGTCCCAGAGGGATCTGGTGCCCTCTTCTGGCTTCTGTGAGCATAGCACACATTAAGGTATATATAATATATGCAGACAAAACACCCATACACACAAAAAATAAGATGGTTGTTGTTTGAAAGGTTAAATAAAAACATTGCTGTTTAAAATTTTCTTATGCTTATTTAGAAAATTCTGTCTGGCTTTCCAAACTCAAACTTTTAAACAAAGAATTCACACATATATTCTTCCAAAATTGACAGTACTATATTTTGGAGAATTTGCTGGCTTCATAATGATCTGTATGTATATAGAATTGTGTATATACATGTAATGAACATTCCTTATAAACTTGTAAAACATGTAAACCCTACATTTGTTTTTGAGGAATCTCTCTCTCTCTCTCTCTCTCTCTCTCTCTCTCTCTCTCTCTCTCTCTCTGTGTGTGTGTGTGTGTGTGTGTGTATGTGTTTGTGTGCACACACTGGTTTTTAACTCTACCTTTGAAATGACTAGAGACAGAAAGTGTACATTTCTTTCTCAGTTCAAAGGCGACAGGAGGGGTCCAGAGGTCACTATTCAGATACAGGGTGTGAGGAGAACAATGAGACTGGAGACAGACCTTTGGGAATCTTTGACATAGAAGAATCATTTGCATCACTGCCTTACATGGCTGTCATGTACTTGCCTCTCTCTCTCTCTCCATTATTATAAACCCCTGAAGGGCAACAGGATGTTTCACACACTACTTATTCCATGTAACATCAACCTTACAGAACCTTAAAAGACAAAACAAAACAATACAAAACAAACAGGTATTCCAAACAATTGAATCTAAGTTTTGAACAGACAGTTCTCAAGGATCTCTGCAGCTAGCCCATTTACATTTGAAATGTCCACATTTCCTCTAAGTCCCAGCGTTTGCTTTGGCTTATTTCCTGATGAAAGGTCAGAGGTCCGCATCTGCCTGTATTTCTGTCTGTTTTATTGCATGAGGACTGTCCACCAACAGGGCAAGCCAGATGAAACCTCGTTCTTGCCTCTCCACTCAGCTGCAGATTTCCCAGTCCTCTGAGCTTCCAGCTGCAGAGACTAAGAGTCCAAAGATTTCAGGCCAAGCAGAACCCCTCCTGCAGGGAGGGCGCTCTCTCCCCTTCCTCTGAAAACTCTCAGCTAGCCAGCCCTGTCTCACTGTGGCTACTTTGCCTTGTTTCCACAATATTTCATTACACCCCATAGCCCTTCCCTTGATGCCCTGGTTAATTAAGTTTACATAATTTCCTACTGATTAGTTTTAAAAAGCCTGCTCTGGATTTTCTCTCCTTTAATTTTGTGCCTTTCCTGACTGCTTAAAACCTTCAACTATGAACTTGGGAAAGTTAATGTTACTATCGGAGCTCACTGTAATCCCTGTACACATACCAGCCGCTCCCCACAAAAATACTGTGATTCTTAAAGTAATCTGGGATTTATCTATCCCAGAAAACCAAGAAACCAGTGTGGAGTACAGGAGAAAGTGGATAATAAAACACCTCGATGCTCTAGTCACTTCCTTTGTCCACTAAAGTGAACTAAGATTCATTTCTTAACTTACCATGCATTTTGTATTTACTGAGATTCCATAAGATTCTGTGTGCTTAGAAACTCAGAGAATTAATAAAAATTAATTATTCGTCTATATTTAACAATTATTGCTCAAGCTGATTGATATTCCCCATCCAAAAAAAAAAAAATACTAAACTGACATTCTCATCAAGTGTTAGGACCATAAATAAATGGCTTATTAGGCAATTTAAAACGCCATTAATTTTGACCATTTTGTGGCTGATGTGAATTGCTGCGTCACCAGTGAAGGTTTCTAATAATGGAAGCAGTGAAGATTAACAGGTCATCTGCCACAGTCAGGCCCATCTGCTACATATAGACAGCCCCAAGACAATGCTAGAGGACAGTGAACCCAAAATGTCAACACCAATCTTGGGAGGCCTTCTATGATCCAAGAAATGGAGAAAGGCTTTGCTACTGTTTGGAAAGTAGTTTTTCTCAGGAGCTTTTTAAATTTTCTTGGTACTTTAGGGAGATTGCAATAATCTATTTCCAAAAACTGCTATTCCTGTTTGGTTCCACACGGGTTGTCTTTTATCCACTTGTACAGTAAACTTCACTGAATTGAGAAGCACCCAGGTTATACGGCACACCGAGAGGTGTCTGCTGAAGTGTTTTTAGAGGAAACCAAAGAAAAAATGCCTGCCCTGACTGCAGGCAGCACCATTCCATGTGCTGGGAGGTTGAGCAGAATAGAGGGAAGAAAGAGATAGCCCAAGAGTCTGAACTCTGTCTGCTTCCTGCCCATAACGATAGGAGCTGTTCTGCACCAGGCCAGAGCCCCCATAATGGCCACATCTCCTCTAAACCATGAACATGAACACAGACACTTCCTCTTATGCTGTTTCCTGGGTAATACAGTAGCTGACCACCAACTTATCATCTCTGGACAGCAGAGAAAGACCCTCTTCCTTTGCTGCCTCACACAGAACCCACAGACAGAAAGAATCCGGCTCATGGTTGCAACAGATCCCCTGTGCCTACTTCTCCTCAGTGATCAAGAATAAATCTGCAGTGCCAAATCAAAGGACCAGTTCAGGTGTGTGACAGTCATGCTTTCTGGAAAGGCAAAGTGTCTTAACGCTGGTGCCTCTATCCATAATGACAGGTAATTCTGTGGGGCTCTGTAGAGCTATCTTACTATTGCCCTTTTATTTCTGTTGACAACTACATTGTTTCATATGCCAAAAAATACTATGAGATAGAGTTCTTTAAAAAGTTTCTATATACAATTCAGAGTTTTAAAAGACCCAGACACATATAAATCATTTCCCAAAAGCATAGCTGAAGGTCATATTATGCAGAGGTGAGATGTGCAGCAAAGGAACACATACATTTCAATTTGCAAGCTTACAAATAAGTGTCAGTAGTTAGAGGAAGAAATTCATAGGCTTGGAAATGAAAGATAAGCTATGGAACACTGGCTAATTGGGTAATTCACAAGGATGGCTTCTCCTTGGAACAAGCATAATTCCCATTACGATAAGCACGGTGCAGGTGTACTGAGGGAAGGAGAGATAAAGTTTGGCAATTAAGTTAGTGTTTTCCCAAGGGAATTCTGACTCCATGATGACACCAAAGGAGTGTGATACAATTAGGAAACTAAATTTCACAGGATTTTGTGGCTGAAGATACTCTGAAAAAAACTTACTGAAACTATTCATCCTTCAGACAGGATTCCTAAAATTGTTCTGTGTGCTACAAATAACAGAATAAAATGCTCTTCTTCCACCTTTGGGCCTCAGTGGATATATACAAACAGTATATTTTATATAATAATAAAACAGTGAGAACAGAACTGGGCAGTCACACGAAAGATCTCACCTTCCTCAGATGCTCTAGGAGAGATGGAGACATTCAATCTTATGAAGTAGAGGCAAATTCAGATGCTCCAATCAAAACAAATGCATCCATTTTATTTGTGCAAGAAAACTGGCCTCATGAAATCTTAAAATATTAAAAAAAGAGGTTAAAAGTGTAACCCAATGAACAATGGTAGAGTTCTGCCTAGTATGCACAAGGGATTGGGGTCAATCCCCAGCATTGCATGCATACACATAATCACAGAGACAATCAAGATTAGATTTTATTTGCTCAAATGAGTCATATGGTTACCTGAAGGGCAGAATTGCTGATGGTCCATATAAAACCCAATATGATCAGCTCAGTAGTGCAAGCCAGGCTTTGCCCACATGATGTGATGCTACCAAGATTCGGCTGAATCCAGCATCCTTATCTCACTGCTTCACTTCATTGTTCTTGAATATGTCACTGTTTTTAATGCTACTGGAGTTAGAAGTTCTGAATGCTTTGCTGATTTGATGCATTTGTTGTTTGTATTAAGCATTCAAGACACTGAGATGAACCCAGACTTGGAATAAACCAGAAGCAGTAAAATGAAGAATAGCATCTCCTTGGAACAAGCACAATTCTCATTGTGATATGCACTTGGCAGGTGTTTGGATGCTATTATTCATGGAGAATTTCAAGAACTCCAAGGCCTTCTGGGACCCTAAATGTCCTGAGCTACCCAGCGTTTACTAATACATAATGGGTCTAGACATGACCTAGTCCCGAGCCTGTCACTATTTTATCCAATAAGCTGTTTTTATTTTCTTAGCTGTTAAAATGAGTAATTCATTTGTTTTATTTATTTTTTATTCTTCTCTTATACAATACATCCCATCCACAACTTCCCCCCCACTCCTCCCAGTTCCCCCCAGTTCCCCTTTCTCCCAGACCCAATACCTAGTCCCCCACTCCACCCCATTTTCCCCCTAAAAGAGCAGACTTTCCAGGGACATCATTTGAACATAACCCAAGATACAATAAGACCAGGCACAAACCCTCACGTCAAGGCTAGGCGAGGGAACCCAGTATGAACTATTAAATGAGTTATTTGTTTCAAAACTGTAAGGATTCTCATCCCAATTCTGCCTCTAATACACTACTTGATCTAGGGTGACACAAATAGCCTCTTGCATTTGAATGCCACCATTGATAAAATATGTGACACAAGCAATGAGATCTCTTGCTGCTCTAAAATCTTACAATGTGACTGCCAAATTTAAACAAAGTAACCTTACACATATAGCCACTTGTTAACACCTTCTACCTTTGCTTTGTCTAGAGCTGTTGCTCATGATTGAAAGAGAACTCAAAAAGTCATTTCATACAACCTGGAGGGAGCACTGACATCCATTGTTCTGCTTCCAGACTACAAATAAAATGGGGTGAGGGCCCTGAGCACCTGCCACTTTATTCTGCTGTGGTGGGCTGGGCTCTCAAACTGTGAACGAAAGCCAAACCGAAAGGGACATGTGTGTTTGTTCCTATAAACAGACTTGAGTTCAGAAATGAAAACAACAACCACTCAGTGGATGCTGAGACATCACTACAGAACTCCTGGCTAGCAGGCTTCTTGCTCTTTTGGACACCATTGTTGATGGAGAGGTTCAGGAAATCCTAAGACACTGGATTTCAGTGAATGCCAAATGTCAGAAATTCTTCTAATCAAAACAGATATAAATCAGTCTCCTCCTCGCTAGCTCCTTGCAACTTCCCAACTCGTCTATATCATGCAATGTAAGACAGACCTGGATCTTTTCCTCTATGATCTCCTTGACAGATAGTTCAAGGGTACTGAAGGGAGCTATTCATGGGTTTCTTTTTTCTATGTAAATTATTTTTTAGCCTTTCCCCCACTGAGCTATGTACTAGAAATGGGTGAATTTTGGTATGTGTTATCTCAAAGTGTTTTCCTTTCAAAAAGAATTTTATATAGAAGTGTAAGACATTTAAATTTTATGTCCATATAGAAATGGCAGCAACCCTAAAAGTATTCTGGGAGTTACAAAACCAGACACTTTCCTTATGTTCATTTGCTAGAGGGACTTAGTGCTTATAGCTCATAGCTTAGTGGTAAGGTGCTTGCCTAGAGTGTAAGAGGTTCTGATTTCAATTCTTGGTAAGGGGAAGTGGCAGGTATAAAAGCAATTAAAAAAATAAACTGGGCATAGTGGCTCATGCCTATAATCTTGGCACTAGGGATGTAGAGGTAAAAGCATCAGAAGTTCAAGGACATCCTAAGCTACTGAAAGAGTTCAAGGCCAGCCTGGGATACATAAGACTTGGCCTCAAAAAAGAGCAAAGGCCACCATTATCATAGAAAATTATGTTCATAATTCTGCTAAAAGATTATAACTACAAGCTACAATCCAAGGAAACGGCATGTGTAAACCACATGTAGTGATAGCATATGAAGATCCTTGTGGTCTGAGCACAGGGGGCTATATCCATGGAAACATAAACATAGCCACCCAGAGAAGATCCCTTATGTGCCAGCATTACACTCAGCAGTCAGCATCTGCACAGATTCTTATTTAATAACTACAGCAGTTAATTTTTGTGAATTTTTTAGGGTGAACAAATAATTCAAATAAACACGATAAAGAATATTCATTAAAACAATATTATACAAACTACTATGTCACACAGCCTAGTAATGTAAGAAGAATTAGACCCAATGCTAGCCCTACAGGAGACTTGTCTGAGAGGAAACAAGAAAATACAGGAGCAAAGACAAGGAATAGACCAGAGACAAGAAAAGAAATATAATCTAAAAATTTCTGGCAATGGTATAGACCAGATAACTTTAAAAAGCCTCCCTCAACAAAACTTGTGAGAAAAAAACTCATTAAAATATACCAAGTGAGTGTTCCTTTAAACATACAGCTAAGTGTTTAGGAAAATGAGAAGATTCAGCAAGACTTGAAATTGTAATTACCCAGTTGGAATGCACGTCAGCTTCTCTCTCTCTCTCTCTCTCTCTCTCTCTTTCTCTCTCTCTCTCTCTCTCTCTCTCTCTCTCTCTCTCTCTCTCTCTCGGTGTGTGTGTGTGTGTGTGTGTGTGTGTGTGTGTGTGTGTGTGTGTGTGTGTGTGTGTGATAAGTATCCATCTTGTTAAGGGGCCTTACAGGTCAGGAGAAGCCAAAGAAAGAGGCCTCAAACCAAGTTAAGGAATTCAGCCTTCATCCTCTAGCCATGGAGACACAGCAGGTATTTAAGGAGGAAAGAGTAGGGTTAGATTTGCATTTTACAATTCATTCTGGTAGCAGCATGGTGGATTTAAGATAACCAAACATGAGGCAGATGAGAGGTTAGAAAATGATAAATAGTTAATCAGGTTGGTATGCAGCCCAGTGGCAGAAGCATGTGCTTTACATGTTCAAAGCCCTGGATTCACATCCCAGTACCAAAATAAACAAAACCCAAAAAGGAAACAATATTTTTGAGGCCTATTGCCCTGAGGGCTTTAAATGCATCACCTTGATTTCACCATCACTCAGCTCGACACAGCCATGGCTATAATTCTTTCCAGTAATGAAACCAAGAAGCAGAGAGGCTCAGTAGTTGGTATTGGCTAGGTAAGATACTGAGAGTCTATTGGTTGACCTGAGAACTGAGAAAAGAGATCATGTCTTAGAAGGTCACAGGACCAGCTGAGCAGTTAGCTGTGGGAACAGTAGAAAGGGGAAGTAATGCCTGCATGTGTCCCACAACAAGAATAGCTCACAAGAAAGATGCTGGGGTTTCCTTAATCTAAATGTAGACCTACTGCATGGCACTGCAATTCCTCTCCTAGGAATAAATGCAAAAGAATTAAAAACAGTCCAAATACCTATTTGTGTATGAATTTTCATAGCAGCCCTATTAACAAGAACTAACATATTAGAAAGAATCAACAAATGAACTGGAGAATCAAAATGCAATACATTCATACAGAAGAATGTCACTGAAAACAAAACATTGCAACAGTATCCAGTGTGAATGAATTGTGAAAATAATGCTAAGTGAAAGATGCCAGGCTCCAAGGACCATATATTAATTATATGGCTCCACTTAGAAATACCATCTCAAACAGGCAAATATGCAAAGACAGGCCGATTAGTGGTTGCCAGAAGCATGGTAAAAAAAAGAGAATGATGGTTTAGTGGACTTTCTTTTTGTACATGTGAGTGTACTGTGTGTGTGTGTGTGTGTGTGTGTGTGTGTGTGCTGTGTACTGAGTGTAGAGACCAGAGGCCGACTGCTTCAACTGCTCTCCATTTTAATTTTCTTTGTTTTTTTCATGTAGGGTCTCTCATTAACCTGGAGCACATAAATTCAGCTAGACTAACTAGCTGGTCACAGACTCCAGGGATCTTCCTTCTGCTTTTCCTATACTCAGGGTTGGGAGTACAGGTATGTGTTGCCACATGTGGCTTTTATGTGGGTCCTAGGATCCAAATCGGGGCTTCTAGCTTACACAGGGGCTCTTTACCACTAGGCCATCTCCCAGGCCAGATGAGCTTTTGCAAAAACTTGTTTTATTTATCATTATTATTATCAATGCACACACATGTGCATGCGCACATGCTACAGTGTGTGTGTGAAGGTCGGAGAGCAACTGTGAGGCTGGGTGTCTTTCCACCTTTACCTGGGTACCAGAGGTGGAACTCAGATCTTAGGCTTCCTCAGCAATCACAGAGCCGTCTTCTCAGCTCCCGAGAAGATGGGCTTCCTGCCGAGGTAATGAAATGTCCTGGATTTAGATTGGTGGTAATAGCTATGTTTATGAATGTATTTGTTCCCGAATTGTCTGATTTAAAATGGCTATGCAGGCATTTTATGCTACATGTGTTTTTCCATAAATTTTTAACAATGTCTTTTGGAAAAAAATTATTTATTTTTATCAGTGCTTTGATGTTTTGGCTGCATGTGTATCTACGTGAGGGTGTCAGATTCCCTGGAACCAGAGTTATAGACAGTTGTGAGCTGCCATGTGGATACCAGAAACTGAATATGGTTCTCTGAAAGAGCAGCCAGTGTTCTTAACTACTGAGCCATCTCTCCAGCCTTTTCCCATAAGTTTTTTTTAAGTATCTTTTCAAAAAAGACTTATTTATATTATTGTATACAGTATACAGAAAAGGGTACCAGATGTCATCATAGATGATTGTAAGCTACCATGTGGTTTCTGGGAATTGAACTCAGGACCTCTGGTGGAACAGTCAGTGCTCTTAACCTCTGAGCCATCTCTCCAGCCCTCCCACAAGTTTTTAAAGATGGGTTATTGGCCTACTGACAGAATACTTTTATAATGAAACTTTAATGGTAGAATCTCCTCTATCATTAAAAAGCACCAACTCTATCTTTTATGAAGTATTTATATATAAAATATTTACAATAAAGGGAGCATTAGACTTAATAAATCACTACTATGAGAATTATCTGTCTGTAAAAAAGCACTCATGTTCTTGATAGTACCAAGGGCAATGTGAGTCAAGAGGGAAAGAGCCAAAGCCAGTCACACCTTTACAGGTGTTAAAAATTGATAAGCGTGGGGGCTGGAGAGATGGCTCAGCGGTTAAGAGCACCGTCTGCTCTTCCAGAGGACCTGGGTTTGATTCCCAGCACCCACATGGCAGCTAACAACTGTCTGTAGTTCCAGTTCCAGGCAAACACCAAGGCAAATAAATAAATAATAAATAAATAAAGTTTTAAAAAAAATCGATAAGCGTAAATGGACACAAAGGAAGCCCAACAATGTAATAGTCTAAGATAAAAATTAGGATAGATGCAATCAGTGTATGCTATGAATTCCGAAAAGAGCAATCAGGGCAAATTTCCTTGAAACACATGAAAGAAAAGCCTGGCAGCTTGCACAGCAGTGTGTGTCGTGGGATCATGCTCTTGCTCTACTGCCTACTGCCTGCAGGACCCTCTCTCTGTAAGTTACTTTCCTCCCATTTCTTCATCTTAAAATTAAGAATTATATAACTTATCCCAGAGTTGTTGAGAAGACTGCATTAACATTTAAATGTATTGCAAAATAATTTTAGCCGCTTCTGTATATAATTTAGTAATATTTATCATTTTAAAAATATTTATGGTATAAAGGAAATTTTAATGGGATGGCAACGGGGGACAGAGGCACGCAAGGGGAGTGTGATAGATCTTCTTCCCGGAACATGTTGGGGCCAAAAAGAGGAAGAGTTATTTTTGTGTCTCGGGGTTTCCCCAGCTGGCCACACCCTGATAGGATTTAGTTTTTTGACATCACAAAGTGTTTACCTGGGTAAATTCTGATTTCCCGATACATCTCTCTTTTTTGTTTAAATAAGAAAGTTTTAAATTAAGTATAAGACTATATATTATAGGGATTATTATAAGGTTGTGTCTGGGGAATGGAAAGGCACTAACGTAAGTAAGGTTATATTATAATTAATAAATAATAAACATAAGGTATATTTTTAATGTCTAGAATGTTGATATGAGACAATGCATAGGGATTGTTTTAAGGCTATTTATTTTGAATGATAAAGTTTTAATATTTGAATGTTTTTGATATTGGAAAAATGATTTTTAGCCACTTCCCTATATAACTTAATAATATTTATTATTTTAAAAATATTTACAATATAAAAAATTTTTAATAAAATGGCCAAAAAATCGAGACACACAAAAAATGTGATAAATCTTCTTCCCAAAACATATTAAGGCCCCCAAAATTATTTTTACAACCCAAAGTCTCCCCAACTGTCCACACACCAATGAGATTTAATTTTTTGACATCACAAATGTTTTCCTAAATAAATTCTAATTTCCCACTACATAAATGAGCCACAGTGGCATGTGCCAGTTCCTGTACTCAAGAGGCTGAGACTAGAGGCTCTTGAGTTTGAGGCTAGCCTGAAATACGCCACACGATTCCATCCTTGACATATAAATGTTTAGCGTCTGTGACATAGAGCATACTCAGTATAAGCTTGTCCTAGTTAGGGTTACTATTGCTGTGATGAAACACCAACACTGTGACCAAAAAGCAACTTTGGGAAGGAGGAGTTTCTTTTGCTTACACTTTCAGGGAACAGGGCCATCACTTAGGGAAGTCAGGGCAGGAACCTGGAGGCAAGAGCTGATGCAGGGGGCCATGGAGGAGTGCTGCTTACTGGATTGCTCAGCCTGCTTTCTTATAGAACCCAGGTTCACCAGCTGGGGCAGACACCACCCACAATGGGCTGGGCCCTCCCCCATCAATTGCTAATTAAGAAAATGTCCTACAGGCTTGCCCACAGCCTGATTTTATGGAGGCATCTCCTTAACCTAGGTTCCCTCCTCTCTGAAGATTCTAACTTGTATTGAGTTGACAAAGCTACCATTGATATTGTCACAGACCATGAATAAAGACTAAATAATACTTAGAAATAAAGTACTAGTGTCCAGGGCCAGAAACTTCCAATTTTTTGGTGTCTAAATATACAACTGAAAGTAAAAGCCCAATATTTACACTAAAATGGGCAACTTGAAACTACTTATCCATCCAACTTGGGGACAAATACAAAGAGCAATGTAGCTGTGGAAACACTTGAAAATGTAGATACAACACAAATCAAAGAACTGAGTGTCTGACAATGGAGATCAATTTACAACAACTATTAATAATTGGCATATTTAATTTGTAAAATGTGATTTTTCTCTCAGTGAGATATTTAGAAAATCCTTAAGTGTTTTTCCTCAGGAGAAGAAAATGATAAATCTAATTAAACCATGGCACTTGGCTGGTACATTTAATCATTCATGAAATAAACAGTATAAAATCAGGCTTATTGGGCACTTGGTATATGCTCATAATGTTATTTATCTCAAACATATACTCAAATATATGTATACAAGTATATACATACATAAATTTACATGGTCAGTGTTTTCAACCAAGATTATAAATTCTTCAAAAGCAAAAACTATCAATAATCTGTGAGACTCCTTATCACCAGAACCCAGTGGAGAGTGCTCACGATATTATCTTTAATGAAATCTTTCCTGATTTAGCTCTTGTCTCTTGAACACGGGAGACTTTGGAGGAAGATAAATTGCAGGCCATTAATGTGAACAAGATTTTGTGATGGGGGAGAAAAAAAAGAAAATCAGTGAAAAAAGATTCCACCACTGCCAAGTTCCAGAAAAGGGACCCAAGCGGTACTTTCAAAACTATGGTGGCTATTTCAGTAGATTTTCACTTTTAACAAAGGTTTTTAAACAACTTATTTTTTTTATTTGTATGTATATGTATGTACCTACTTGAGTTTCTGTGCACTGTATCTGGGAGTGTTGAATCCCCTGGAACTGGAGTTACAGACAGCTGTGAGCTGCTGTGTGAGTGCTGGGAACCAAATCTGGGTTCTCTCCAAGAGAAGCTAGTGTTCTTAACCAACAAGCCATCTCCCTAGACCCCAAAATCTTTGTTTGTTTTTTAGTGACACTGTAGACCAGTGTTACACGCAATCTTCACCGGACAGGAAGTTGGAATTAACTTTTTTGGGAATCTACTTTTTAAAAACTGATTTTTGTTTTGTTTTGTTTTCCTTAAGAACCATTTGCTTGCTGCACAGTCAGAAGAGGAAGGGAAAAGTGCATTGAGTGCCCATGTAAAAATAATGTAATAAATAAATGTCGGATAAAGCTGAGGTACCTGCACATGTATGCTTATGTTCACGTGCGTGTGTGAGTCTTTCAATGTGTAGAGGCCAGGAGACCATGTTAGATATTGTTCCTCGGCACTGTTCACCTTAACTTTGGGGAACATTGTCTCCTGTTGCGCTAGAGCTCACGCATAGGCTGGCCCGGCCACAGCCGTCCTTTCTCTGCTCCCCAGCACACTTCCATGTGCAGTTTTCTTTCCCCTTTTTAAACATGGTTTTTGTAGGTCAGACTCAGATCCTCCTGTTTGCAAGGCCAGCACTTTACCAACGAGCAAGAGCCCTGGCCCCTTGATTCTATTTTAAGGCTTATGCAGGAGAAATGTTTTCCAGAAACTCTTAGTTAACTCATACCCCAATATTATCTGTGCGCACACTGAAACTCCGCTCTACTTTGCTTTGTAGTAATTATGTTTCTGTTCTGTTCTCCATTGTGCTTTTTACTTTTTTTTTTTTTTCAAGAACTGGCACTGGAACTTACATAAATTAGGTAAGGAGCACATGAGTATAGCTCATTTTCAGCTATATACACACTTTCTAAATGCTCCCCCCTTTAGGCCAAAAAAAAAAAAAAATTCCTTGATCTCACCAGATATAGAAAGGAAGGATATGAAGAAACAAGAAAAGTGACGGATGAGTCCTCGCCAACACGACCAGGGGCTAGTCAGGTGACAAGTTAGGACAACTAGATCTTAGCTTATATAAACATGCAGAAGAGATGCAATATCTTTATAAGATACTGTAACTATGCTAATATCTTTATGGAGATATACCACCTAGGCATTAGGCACTGACAAACTGCAAAAACATTAGCAATGTTTAATGTACTCATCGCACTTTGGGGTATGTGACTTATCTTACAAGGGCCCTTCTCAACCCCTCACCTCCACATTGCAGCTCATTCTCTCCAGATGCACAGGGAACCAACCTTCTAGGCAGTCCTGTGCTTTCCATAAGCACAGTGTGCACACTGACTCAGCCAGGCCAGTTCGGAATTGAAACTGTAGCATCTACCAAGTGAGGGAATTCATGAGCTACCCAGAGGATAGGAGTCCGGTCTACCTGTACCTCCTAGGAAGGAAGCAGATGTACAAACAAAAGCAAAGGGAGGAAGCATTTTGGGTGTGTCTGTGAGGGATAATCTGCATTATATTAATTGAGGTGGGAAGACCCTCTCTTAACATGGACAGCACCATTCTACAGAAAAGAAAAAAATCGAGCTGCTCATAATAAGCATCTGTTGCTCTGGGCTTCTTGATTGCAGACACACACGCTCAGCTACCCCCTGCTCCTGCTGCCAAACTCTCTCTGTCTTCATAGTATTCCCAGGGACTGGGGGGCAGGTGTCCCACTTCTATATGTTGCTTTTGTCAGGTATGCTGTTTCAGCAGTGAGACAGGTCATGAGTAGACCTCTGTTCTGCTCAGGCTCATCTAAATTCCTCTCAAACAACTTAGTTCTAGCTATGGGTGACAAAATTCCCACTCAGAAGTGTGCTGGAAACCCTCATATGTTTGACAAGCACCTGCTCTGCTCACATTACTATCCATCTTGTCTAAGAGTTTTATTTTCCATGTAACCTCTTTTGCCAAATTATTTTAGACTTCACACATTTTTGGTTGCCCCCATCCCTCATGCCCCAAGACAAGTTTTCTCTGTGTAGCTTGGAACTTTGTTCTATAGTCCAGCCTGGCCTCAAACTTAGTGATCCACCTTCCTCTGCTTCCCCATCCCAAGTGCTGGGATTAAAGTTGAGTGCCCAGTCTAGACCTCACACATTTAAAAGCTGTATGCTTATAATGTAAATATGAGGCCTGTTCTTCCTGTTCGTTTTGTAGCCTATATTTACCCTGTGAATTTCTAATAAGTGTACATGAGTGTTCTGAAAGACATGGGAAGATCGAGGCAGAGTTTAGAGAATATGCTCATCTCAGACTCAGGTCAGCAGCTAATTCCAAGTGTATTGATAAACAGTTCCGAGAAAATGCACGAGGGAGTCCATTAAAATGCCTTCCTCGGAACCATCATTGGCTATATCCATAAGCTACACCACCATGATGGAGTACTTTATTTGTATTACTCATGAGACCTCTAACGAGCCGCCTAACAAAATAATTTCTACTAACTGTAGAGCATCCTCCATATTGTCCAGCATAAGACTCACCTGCAGCACTTGGAATTACACTCAAGAGCTCACATAATGAATTAGAATCTAAGAAACCAGCCTCCCAGATGCTATGTGTGACAGGCATCCCCAGGGGATTCAGTTCCTATTTAGCAAGAGTCTGAAGAATGACCTTGAGTTTCACACCCAGAAAGTGTATGCCAACTGTTGATGGGCTTTAGTTCATTTGCACCTCTTCTCTCTGGTTCGTGTTTTCTGACTTTCATTAAACTACCTGGTTTCTCTTCAGATATACCTCCCCCAGCCACTGAAGCTAGGTTCCCTAGCTTTAGCTCCCTTGTTCCTTCCTATAATAGCCAAGTAGAGGCTCAATGATAAAACACATACATTTATATCTTCTGATTCTTGCCCTAGCCTTTCTAACTGCTGAGTATACTCCAGGGCATCCCTGCTGGGATTGCCTGGCCTTGATGGCCTGCCTCAGTACAAAACAGACTTTTTTAGAAAGGCAACCCGGATATCTTCCAGAAGTATCAGAGTAAATTATGCCGATTCTTTGGTTTTGCTTGTTTGTTTTATTTACTGAGACAACATCTCTCTCTATAGCCCTGCCTATCTTGAAACAGGCTATGCAGACTAGGCTAGCCTTGAACTCACAGAAATCCTCAACCCAGGCCAATTGAGCTGATGACAAATGAGGCGCTTTTGCTGTTCAAATGCTTTACAAGCAACTGAAGTGGTACTGATACTTCCCATTTCACAGTCTGACACAAAATCCCCAGTGTAGTGCTGAGGACTAGATCTTGTGGTTGGCATCTTTGAAATATATCCTAGAGAGAGGAATTTACAAGGGGGCAGTCCTTGGCCAGCCATTCCATGAACCACAGATGTGTTGCTAAGGTTAATGTGCAGACAGGCTCCCCTGTGTATGCTAGCTCTCATACTTCCTGGGAAACACCAGAAGCAAGCAGAGGGGCAGGAGAAGGAAGGGAGATGGCCACTGACCCTCACCATACTCGATGATATAAGGATATGAAATTATAACAATAGTATTTTAGCTGATAGGACACACAGAATGTGTTTCTCTCAGTAAAGGAGGCTGATTAAAAACCATGTTGTTCTCTGAAACAAACAAACCAGTGCATCTACCTGATAGTTACAGCCTAGCAGGGTTGGAGGGGGAAAGAGCAAGGGTGGAGAAGAACTGCTGCCCCATCTGGTAGGAACTGTAAATAGCAACAAACACACTGACAGGCCTTCGGCAGGATTTTACTTTTGCTGTATAACTGTGCTCTTGGGAGACTTTGAGAGAGCAGTTTGGTCCATTAGACTTACCCAGAGACCTGGACTCCCCCTAAAATAACAGGAGTCTGGAGTGTCCGGGCCAGGCAAGTAATAAGCATAATACCTATCAGCCCGATGCCTGTACTAGCCTTGGAGTAAGCAGAAGACACCACCAAAGAGCCACAGGGAGACTCAAAAGCAAGGGCATCCTAGAGGGAGGCTGTGCTTTCAACACTATACATAGAGATAATACATAATGATGTATACACACAATAAACACACATGGGATCCATCTATCTGTGACCTAGAAATTCATGCTAGATTTACTAATGTGTGCAAATTCCTTCTGTGGGCAGAAGCTGCTACTGTGTGCCCAGATGGGTACATGGAAAAATTATGTTTACCCAACTTCAGAGAAGCCATGCCAAAATATTCCTCCAAAACAAATGATTTCACTTGCTCCTTGTTTTCCACCAACACACCAGCTTGACAAACTGTTTTATACATGAATCTGACTTTTCAGAAATTGGTGTGCAATCCTGGCAAACTTGGTACACCCTTGTGCTCCAAGAGCTACCAAACAACCTTCGAATGACAAGTGAACTGTATCCTAAGATAAAATGTCATCTTCTAAAAGTACAGGAGAGAAGACCAGTATGGAGAAGACCTGGCCTGACCCTGTGGTGTATGCCGTCAGCAGGAGCCAGATTCTTAAAGTAGCCAGGAAAGAAATGATGTGAGATGGCTTTCTGCATGCTGTAAGTTACCATTGGATAATAAAGGGAATGTTTTGGCCTATGACAAAGAAGCTTAGAGGCAGGAGGAAATCCAAGTATAGATAAAGGAGGAGGGTGGAGTCAAGAGAGATGTGATCCAGCCACCCAAGAAGCAAGATGTAAAAGTACAGGTAAGGCCACGTGGCATGAGGCCATGCAATAGAAATTCATAGTGACTAAATAAAAAGAAAAGTAGTGCTTCAAGGCCCACTTAACTCTGCATCACATAGGAGGGAGTCTTGATTATAATTCTTTACCCAATTGAGCTAGACAGCCATGAACACTGACCACAATGTCCAGCTTCCTCACAAGCAGACATCTGACACTTCAGATGCTTCCCGGAGACCCTGTCACAGCTCACACTAGAGGACTCTACACTCACCATGTTTCTATATTCATTCACTTCTTTTAAGCCTTACGTATTAGAATAGTTAGATACATCACTGGGCAGGGTAAGGCATGCCTGTTGTCTCAGCTACTTGGGAAAGTGAGGCTCATTTGAGCCTGGGAGTGACCAGCCTGAGAAGCATATAAAAAACGTTATCTAAAAAGACAGCTGTGCATGTTAGGGTTAATTAGAGCCGCCTTTTTCTAGCACCTACAAAGTATTTTTATTACTTACAGTGAGATGCTTGTCTGTGAATACTGAACACTGAAGTATTCATCAGAACAGCAGCACTACAAAATTATGACCACACTGTCCTCCAGCTCCCCAGGTAAGAAAAGCACCATCAGAAACTGTTTATCCCAATACTGAAGGTTACTGCATAAAAGCCGGCCAGCCCACACGTCAACACCTCTTCACACCAGAATGTTATGATTCTGGCAAATGCTCAGCCATTTTAGTGATGTTGGGAGGGCTGACAATGCAACACAGAGGTTGCATTATATGGGCAAGTCTCTGGGTCTGCATTGGAAACACAAACAACAAACAGAAACAGAGAAATTAATGTGCATATGATCAGTATAATGCACACACAGACACAATTCTAAGCCAGGCATGCTCAATTTTTTTTCTTTTTTATACTAAAATTCATTGGTATATTTGTAAGAGTTTCTAAAATTTATAAATTTACATATGTGCAGATGAATTTTGATTCATACATTTGGAGATACTGCATCAAATTACTTTTAAGTGATCTCAGTTTGTTGCATGTTCAAAATTTAACATGCTTACAAACACCTTGGGGTCTCATTAAAACACAAACTTGGATCCAACAGTTCTTGGCTAGGGCCTGAGACTGAGACCCTAACAAGCTCCCAAATGATGCTGATGCTTGTGAACTCCATTTTCATAGCAAGACCACCTACCACAACCTCTCCTGAGAGCCCAAAGTACTATTTCTGTCACATAAAATTCCTATCCCACCACAAGAAGAAAATAGATGTTGTTAAAAGGAAACATACAAAGATAACAAAGGAGATTCCTGTCTTCCCTTCTGGAGAATGAGAGGAAAATGCAAATTTGGAAACTTGGTCCCAGTTTTAACTTGCATCATCACCCTATTTTCCTTTCCTCAAAACTAGCTTGGCATCCTGACTCCCTCAAGGGAGACAGAAACTGCTTGTTGCCAAGATTCAGCAGTATCCAAGGTACAAAAGCATTATCTTTTACTGTCTAATGTGACAACCTCCCAGAAGCCAGCCTATGGAGAGTTTCAGGCCTCCTGCAGAGGCGGCAGCAAGGTTATCTCTGGAATTAAAAATATATAAATAACACAGGATCCAAGGTTTCCACAACATCGTAAAAAATAATCTTGTCTGAGTTTGACTAAACTATAATTTTTTCCACCTTTTCCCTCTGACTTAGGGCATTTAAGTAACATCCTGAAGAACATTCTGAACTTCAAGCTGACCCACAGCAGGAACAGTGTTACTGCGAATTCAAAAGGTTTTCATATTGAAGATAGGGAACCACAGGGAATGATTTAAATTGTATTCACTAGAGCTGAAGCCTACTCATCCAGATCATTTCTGGTAATGCCTGGATCATAATATTGCATCCAAATCACCTACACCGTCACCTAGCAGCAAATGGAATCTGTATACGACAAGTAATTAGGGCACATCAAGCCACCCACAGAGGCATTGCAGTCATCAGTAAGGAAGCACATGTTTAATGAACACAATATACTTCCTCCTACAACAACATTTTTATGGCTGTGTGGACAACAAGTTCATCCTCAGAACTAAAATCAGTTCCACATTATTAAAAATTAGTGACATCATACTGGACCCAAACTTTTAAAATTTGTATCTTTCTCTCTTCCCCCTCAGCACTAGGGACTGAACCCCAGGCTTCAAACACAAAAACATTGTCTACTACTGAGCTGCATGTACAGTCCCATAAAGCTGTCATGGAACAACAGAAAGCACAACCATCAATGACACAGTGGTACCTCCTCTCCAGAGCTAAACATGAACCACCAACAGCCTGACTTCTGAGCATAAGATTCTTCTTCTCCACCACTAAAAGAAGTTGCTATATGAAAAGACTCCACTTTCTCTGGATTCTTTTTTAAACATGAGATTAAAGGGTCTGGACAAGAGAATTCACTCCGAAGGCTAGAAATACCTGTAAGCCCAGATTTGCAGTGCCAAGAGGAAGAAGTCAGCAAAGTATGCCAGCAGCTCTTCATGTGATTCTGCAGGTTTTTTCCCCTCTAGGGGAGCAAGAAGAAAGCTATGGAAGGTGTAGGAAATCCAACCCAAACCAGTTAAAAGTATTACAAGGCATTGTTTTACCCCAAAGGACATAAGGGAGAACCTTAAACAATGTAAAAAAAATTAGTATTCTAACCTCATTAGCTAACCTACTTACTATGTATTTCTTCCCATCAATTCCCTCGAGTGTCTTTGGATCCAGGTCTCTTAGGTGACTTGGAACCTTCCTGAAGATGGAACTAGACTGATATTGAGAATTGGTGACCCTACTTCCTTTCAATTGCCACTGTAAAGAGTGGAAAGAAACCTATTTGTTCCCAGGGTGTTGATGAATAAACACAGGGTGACAAGATGCTGCTGTGATCCCAGGAGGAGACACATCCCATTGTAAGCAGCCTATACTATTAACAAATTAACCATTGGTCCTTCCTAATTTTCTAGGGATGTAATGTGTAACTAAAAGAAGAGCAGTCACAGCTTTGCCTGCTTTAATAATGAAGCCTCACAACCTTACTAATCTACCAAAGCAATCTACAGATGTGATGCAGTCCCCATCAAAACCCTGAAACAATTCTTCACAGACCTCAGTAGAGCAACACTCAACTTCATATGAAAAAAAACAAAAAACAAAAACAAAAAACCCCAACAGGATAGCTAAAATAGTCCTGTACAATAAAGTAACTTCTGGAGGTATCACCATCCCTGACTTCAAGCTCTACTATAGAGCTATAATAATAAAAACAGCTTGGTATTGGCATAAAAACCTACATGTGGACCAATGGAATCAAATTGAAGACCCTGACATTAATCCACATACCTATGAACATGTGATTTTTGACAAAGAAGCTAAAACTATACAATGGAAAAAAGAAGGCATCTTCAACAGATGATGCTGTAGAAAATTGTTAATAGATCTATATCTATTGCCAAAAACTCAAGTCCAAATGGATCAAAGACCTCAATATAAATCCAGTTACACTGAACCTGACAGAAGACAAAGTAGGAAGTAACCTTGAACAAATTGGCACAGGAGACCACTTCCTAAATATAACACCAATAGCATAGACACTGAGAGCAACAATTAATAAATGGGACCTCCTGAAACCGAGAAGCTTCTGTAAGGCAAAAGATACGATCAATAAGACAAAATGGCAGCCTACAGAATGGGAAAAGATCTTTACCAACCCCACATCTGACAGAGGGCTGATCTCCAAAATACATAAAGAACTCAAGAAATTAGACACCAAAAACCCCCAAATAATCTAACTTAAAAATGGTGTACACATCTGGGGCTGGAGAGATGGCTCAGCGGTTCCAGAGGACCTGGGTTTGATTCCCAGCACCCACATGGCAGCTAACAACTGTCTGTAGTTCCAGTTCCAGGCAAACACCAAGGCAAATAAATAAGTTTAAAAAAAATGGTGTACAGATCTAAGCAGAGAGTTCTCAACAGAAGAATCTCAAATGGCCAAAAGACACTTAAAGAAGTACTCAACATCTTTAGTCATCAGAGAAATGCAAATCAAAATAACTCTGAGATACCATGTTACATCTGTCAGAATGGCTAAGATCAAAAACACTGATGACAGTTTATGATGGAGAGGATGTGGAGAAAGGGGAATACTCCTCCACTGCTGGTGGGAATGTAAACTTGTGCAGACACTCTGGAAAGCAGCATGGTGGTTTCTCAGAAAATTGGGAATCAATCTACCTCAAGACCCAATGGTATCACTCTGGGTCATATACCCAAGGGATGCTCAATCATATCACAAGGACACTTGCTCAACTATTTGCATAGCAGCATTATTCATAATAGTTAGAACCTGAAAACAACCTTGATACCCCTCAACTGAAGAATGGATAAAGAAAATGTGGTACATTTACACAATGGAGTATTACTCAGCAGTAAAAAACAATGCTATCATGAAATTTGCAGGCAAATAAATAAAACTAGAAAATATCATCCCAAGAGAAGTAACCCAGACCCACAAAGACAAATATGGAATGTACTCACTCATAAGTGGATTCTAGGTGTAAAGCGAAGGATAACCAGGCTATAGCCCATAGCTCCAGAGAAGCTAGGTAACAAGGAGGACCCTAAGAGGGACGCATGGGTCCCTTTGGGAAGGGGAAACAGACAAGATCCCCTGAGTAAACTAGGGGTGAGGGAGGGCAATAGAGGGGAGGATAGGAGATGAGAACAAGAGGGGACGGGATGATCAAGCTGGGGGAGAGATGGAGAGGGAGAGCAATGAAAGAGATATCTTGATAGAGGGAGACATTATGGGGTTAGGGAGAAACCTGGTGCTAGGGATGTTCCCAGAAATCCACAAGGATGACCTCAGGTCAGACTACCAGCAATAGTGGAGAGGGTGCCTGAACTAGCCTACCCAGTAACCAGATTGTTGAATACTCTGTCATCATCAGTTACTGGCAGAGATCCACAGCCAAGCTCCAGGAGTCCAGCTGAAGAGAGAGGGGGGGATGGATGTGGGGGAAGGGGGGGGTTGCCTTGCTCAATCTTGCTGCAGGGAGGAGGGGCTTGGTCCTCTCAACTGAATGTACCAGGCTTTGAGGATTCCCCATGGGAGGCTTTACCTTTTTGGAGGAGGGAATGGAAGGGGCTGCGGCAGGGGGGAAGGCTGCAGGGAACAGTAGAAGAGAGGGATCTGTGATTGGTATGTAAAATAAATTTAAAAATTCTTAAAACAAATAGAAAAAAGAAAGAATGAAGTCACAACTAACCGCATTGAAGACATTTGGATGATTAAAAAAAAATAGAGCTCTTGAGTCTTATTTGAAGAAAATCTAAATTATGGATTTGGAGGAGGAGTTCAGAAACCTACTTCAAACCATTATCCTTAGTGATTCTGAACTCTCTAAAATCTAGAAGCACTGTTTACAGAAATGTGCGACTGTTTGGAGCACTGACAGTGAGTCATATCTGCCTGGCATGGTCATAGTGGCCGTCTCCTTTAGTCCCAGCACTCAGGAGGTAGAGACAGGCAGATCTCTGTGAGTTCTAGGCCAGCCTGGTCTACAGGGTGAGCTTCAGGCGAGCCAGAGCTACACAGAGAAACCCTGTCTCCAAACACAGAAAGAAGAGTCATAATTGACTTTCATGATTATCATCTATCACACTCAAAGACACCATTATCAATTCTTTCCAGTGAGTGAACTTCCTGGATACATTCATCTCCCTGGAGCACAAGGTGTGACCACAGACAAGATATACCTGGTCATCACTGGCCTCTGGAGCCTTTAGAGAACACCCCAGTCGGGGGGGGGGGGGGGAAGAAGTGAGCCTTAATGTAGTAGTTTGGGCACCTATGGTCAAATCTTGACTTGGCAGAGTTCAAATCCAAGGGAACAAGGGTTCTGAGAAGGAAGGAGCTGTCAGGAATGCTATCACAGAAGTGAGGGAGGCAGACACAAAAACCAGAATGGCTGCAGGTTCTGGCACAAAGGAAGTCTTCAATCTTTAAGAATATATTCCAGACAAACTCACCTGTCAAGTTATGGAAATGAAATTAGAGGAAATAAAAGGGCCAGGTAGAAATAAGGTAAGAGAAATAAAGATCTCATAAACAGGCTATTTTTAACAAGATAATAAGAAAAACAATGCACCTAAACTGGAATTAAATACAGTGTGTTTGCATCTCTGCAGCTAGGGAGTCATTTCAATAGCTCCCAAGATGATGCCTATTCTGGCCTTGGAAGAGAAACATAACCTAGGTTTCCCAGTCCATCTACCACCTACCCCACTGACCAACAAAACAAGCAGCAGTACAGAGAAACCGGTTGTACTCCTCGGTGTCCACTATGGTGCCTGAACTATCAGAAGAGTCAGCCCTTACTTTTTGCTCTGAGTCTTGAAGGCCAAACAAGAATGGAAAAGTAGATGAGAAGCAGCTGTCTATAACAGCGCAACAGTCTCGCCTACACTTGCTACCCAAGCCCTTAATGCAGGAAGTTAGAATTCGACAGCGAACGCTGGGAGATTCCCTCTCTAGAGAAAGACAGACAGCTGAGACTTACATCCGAAGAACAATGAGCCCCAGGTACCTGGCACGTTGCATGTGCTGCCCTCAGGCCGTCTGATTCTATGAGAGCAGCCTTGGGAGGTAGCCAGCAAGGGTGTCTCTGGACTCATCAGCTATCACAAAGCTGAACTCCAAGACCTTGTCAGGTCCATACAGAAGGAGCTCTGCCCACAACCAAAATTCTCCAGAAAGAAGAGGAACAGGAGTAATACAGCAACAAAATAGCCCAAGACACAGGACATTCTTGTCTCCTGACAAAGACGTTTACTGCACTAAAATTATGACAGTTTTTTACAGAATGCTTTTATTTAGATGAACATTATAGAATACATTTTTTCTTTAAAAGTTGTATTTTTACATACCCACCACTGCTCTCCCCCCCTTCCCACTCATCCTTCAGCTTTCCCCACCCCATCCCTCTAACCACTTGTCAGGGAGAATAAGGACTCCTAGGGTGAGTCAATGCAAATCTGGCATATCCAGCTGAGGCAGGACCAAGTCCTCACCTTCAACCCCAGTATCAAGGCTGAGTAAGGTGTTCCTCTGTAGGGAATGGGCTCCAAGCAGCCAGTTCATGCACCAGGAATAAATTCTGGTCCCACTGCCAGAAGCCCCATAAACTGCCCACACCATTCAACTGTCATCCTTTCTTGGCTCTTCATCTTCTCTCAAAACACTCGTTTGTAAGCTAAGTAATACTCAGGTTATTACTACATCTGGTAATATAAATAAATCAAATGGCTCTAGTCACAGCCATACAATTTACCCATTTAAAGAGTGCAGTAGTTTTTAATGTATATATATATATGCATACATGTGTACATATGTGTATAATATATATTAATTATATATCTATCAATTTAATATATCATTCTCTACCAAAATTAATTTCAGAGCTTTTCACCACCCCAAAATGAATTCCCCCACTCATTAGATGTCCTTCCCCATCTACCAACTGCCTTCAGCTCTAGACAACCACTAACTTACTGTCTCCATGGATTTGCTTATCTGACCATTTCATATAAGCAGAATGACATAATATCTTGTTATTTGTGGTGGTTCATTTTTATTTAACACAATGCTTAAAGCTCATCTGTGTTACTACATCTATTTATTATTAATACATTTTATTGTTTTTAATGAATAATATTCTGCTTTATGTGTTTATCATCATTTTGTTTATTTCTCAAAAGACAATTGTTTCCAACATTGAGGCAGTTATAAATAATATTAATTAATTATAGATAATATTATCAATAATGTCAATTCACACATAGTAGTGAAGATCCTATCAAAATCATTCCAAAAGTCTAGAAAGCAAAACTTCTTAAAGCTACTAAGCAGTTGTGAGGAACTGTTAGTCAGATTTAAATGGCTCCCAAAGCGTGAGGATTTGGTCGCATACTGCGTCATTCATGACTGAGTAGAGGCGAAGCTAGGGCTTGTCTTCCTTCCGTTCATCTCTGCCATTCCTTCTCTCTTTTGTATATGCTTCTACTTCTAGTCATTTTCAGTTTAGCCTTTCAAAATATGAAAACAATTTCACAGCTCTGACAAGAAAACCCATAGTCATTACCACCCATTAGAACTAAGTGGATGGTGAGTATTTACCATGCCCTTGCTATTAAACTTAGTATTATGATTTGAAAAAAAAAAAAAAGCTGTAACATTCAGTTTTATAGAAAAATAGTTAGCAGTCTTCCTAAGGAGATTGCAAACTTGCAAAAAGGTTTCTCAATTAAAAGTAACAAAATATGTAAAAAGTTTGTTTCTTTCATCTATGTATTTCATGGTATCACAGAACTTTCTAGGAGCCTAAGAGAAGGTGTTGTGTATATGCACATTAAAAGAAATTAATGTTTTGACTGTAAAGCAAAAATACAACTCCACATACTGAGTTTAAAAAAGTGGAGGATGTAGTGAGGTCAATGGTAAAAAGTAGATAGAAAGTAGAAGTCCTGTTATAAAATAAAGCACATGTATTTTCCACATATTCACTGAAAAAAAATCTTTGCATTTCTACCTGTAGCCAGAAAGGGCTTTGACCTAATTTACACATGTGACTCATGACCTGCACTGGAATCCCTCAGGAGGGTTCTCACAGAAGTCTATTTAGAGCCCATTTTCTAACTGTCCATCAACCAATGCTAACACAAGAGACCTACTAGTAGGTAAGCCAGAGACCCACTCTTATCTGACTTACATAAAGCATGGAATCATAAGATCTTACAATTATGTGATTTCCCAAAATGCACAGCTTTACGGAATACTTAACACCAGAATTTTTGACTCTAAAATGCACACAACTCAGGGTGGCTGGAGAGATGGTTCCAAAGGTAAAAGCAGTAGCCCCTTTTATAGAGAACAGGTTTCAATTACCAGTATCCACATGGTGGCTTACAACTATCTGTGATTCCAGTTCCATGGGATGTAACA
Source organism: Sigmodon hispidus (assembly GCA_004025045.1). Taxonomy (NCBI): domain Eukaryota; kingdom Metazoa; phylum Chordata; class Mammalia; order Rodentia; family Cricetidae; genus Sigmodon; species Sigmodon hispidus. The sequence goes on from PVIH01003613.1 coordinate 107,484, forward strand.
CACTCTTCTGGCTTCACCAGGCATACAAGTGGTACACAGATAGATATATGTAGCAAAACACACATACACATAAAATAAAATAATAATGTCTTAAAAATATACAGCTCAATAGCTTAGAGTCTATATATAGAGATGCTTTCACTATTCACTCCATCTCTCTCTGCTATATCTCCCCCACCCCCTGTCAGGTCAGGCACCGCAGCACACTGGTGCTGAGACAGCAGCAACTCTGTTAAGATTCACCTTAACTTCCTTGAATTTTCATTTTCTCATAATTAAAGTAAAGATGTATGCAAAGTATTGGCACATGTAAAATGTCTAACAGTACTAGACACTCGATGTTTCTTTAATAAGTCAAAATTTTAAATATAGAAATAATAAACAGCATACATTTTCTCCTTTTAAGCACAGTCCAAATACCTCCCCACCTGCAGAAGCAGAGACTCCCTCTGCTTCAGGGACATGCAGCAATTATATGCCTCCAGGCCTTGCTTCCCACTTCCAGGACACCCCTCATCTTTCACGGTCAGTCACTGGCTCTGTGGCTCAGTGACTATGCTCCAGCCCCTCACTGGTCCCTTCTGTCACCAGCACTGTCACAGCACTTAGGTGTTCTTCCCTCTAGACTCCATGACATCTCTACAATGACCTCACATACTTAAAGGAGTATGCCTTCCCCTTGTGAGGGAGGGTTCTGCTACCAGTACCGAGTCCAGGAACGAAAAAATCCTCAATGGATGTTTACTGATGGACACACCCGCCATCCTCAAACATTTGGTCTCAGAAGCCCTAACAACAAGGATTTCACCTAATTCTATTTATGGAGCAGTAAGATGGCTAGCAGGCAAAGGCACCTGCCACCCAGGTCCAATGGCTTGAGTCTGAATCTCAGAACCTGTGCTTTTTAAAAAGCTGTATGCTGTGTGGCTCCTGTCTGTAATCCCAGAATCCCGTATGTGAGATGGGAGGCAGAGATAAGGCAGGCAAAAACAATGGACTCCCAAAAGACTACAGCACACTGTACCTTATTCATACACACACACACACACACACACACACACACACACACACACACACACACGTATGCACATACACTAAACAGTTAAATTTTTCTGTTTATGTGGATCACATGAGGTCTCCGTTTTGTTTGTTTTAGTATTTACCATTAGAATGCTAAATTGAGAAAGTTGTACAGTAAGTCTTAAGAAAATTATGCAAGCACAATTCCAGAATCTGGAATTTCACACATCTCAGGATCTACAAGGACTCTACTCCACAACATAATGATATAGGTGAGAAATTGTCTACTTTTTAAAAATTGCCAAATGTGTTTTGCATTCATATGCAAAGTTAACACAGCTGATGGAGTTGCTGGAAATAAGAAGATCTAAGAAGAGAAGAAAAGTGAATTTAGTCATAACGGAGAAAGACGGCTAGGTTCAGGGAGGCAAAGAAAAGAAAGAGGGGAAAAAATCACCATCCCAAGATATAAAGTGACCAAATGCAATTTTGCTCAGAGAGAACCAGAACCAAGAACAGGGGTAGGTAAGGTGGGGAAAGCACAGGGGTAAGGCACTGCTGCCAGGCCTGAGGACTGGAGTTTGGGAGAACCAGCTCCTGAAGGCCGTCCTCTCACCTCGGCATGCCACCATGGCAAAAGCAGGTACACCACTCATAAATGTCAGACACGTTCTTAATGAAACAGACACACCCAAAAAGGAGCCAAGAATGATATGAAGGCCAAAAGTTTAAATCACACCTTAAATAGAAACTGATCTTTGGTATGAGATATGCCACACTAGCCATTCCCTGCCACTCCCCGCCCACCTTCTCCCATTCCAAGCCCTGGACTGTTTGTTCCCGGGCCTTCTTCCTCCTCACCTGGATCTCTATTCCTCCCAGCTCTTGGATCATTGGCATAAAATGCTGCACAATATGATGTGATTGGGGGGGGGGGAGAGTTCTGATGAAGCTGTGATTGAATTCAAATGATACATTTTTCAACACTCAATTAGAGTATTAAAATGTTAATGAGATTTTAAAATAGGAACACTGAAGTTATTTTTATATGCTGGAAATGCATTTAAAATTAATGCCTTTAAAATATGCTTCATGAACAGGACTGGACAGTAATATGGATTTGACTACTGTGCTGGGATGACAGAAACAGAGATGGTTTAAATTATTTCACAAATTTTACACCATTTTTTTTTTTACAGTCATGGAACAAAAGTCATGGAAATATAAGAAGAAGAAAAATTGTATTTAGCCTGTAAAATAAAACAACAACAAAACCCTATCCTACCATTTATTTTCTTCAAAGTTTACTGATGCCAGAGATAGAGCATGTAGCTTAGTCCCTAGTCAATAATATGTCTCAGTGAAATCAATAATTACTAATATTATCAACGCAACAGGGCTACAAAACTATTAACTTGCTGTCAGGAATGTATGGTTGGAACTGCCACACGTTCAAGTGCTTTGCACCTGGTCTTTAGGTGGTGGTGCAGTTTGGGAAGGCTGTGGCACACCGCTAAAAGAAGCAGGTCACTGGAAGAGGATCCTGAATGTGGCCCCTACTTCTGGTTTCAAACAGAGTTCTCTGCTTCCTGATCCCTGTCCAAGCTAATCCTAATATCTTCTGACCACTTCTACTGCAATAATCCCTGATATTTGGGGGAAGTAACATAGATGTCTGATTATTCTCCTTCACCTCTGGTGAGGTATTGTTGTTGAATAGGAATGGCCCCCATAGAATCATATATTTAAATAATTAGTCATCAGGGAGGGGCATTACTTGAGAAGGATTAGGAGGTGTGGCCTTACAGGAGTAGGCATGGCCTTACAGGAGTAGGTGTGGCCTTGTTAGAGGAAGGAGGTCACTGGGGCTGGGCTTTAGTGTGGGATAATATTCTTGTATTTTTGTAAAGATTTGCCACTCCTATTGGTTTAATAAAACACTAATTAGATAGTCACCAGGTAGGAAGTACTAGGAGCATTCTGGGAAGAGGAAAGGCAGAGCAGCAGATTCCAGATGAGGAAGCAAGATGAGAATGATGCATTGGGAAAAGGTACTAAGCCCTGTGGCTAAATATACATAAGAATTATGGGTAAAGGGTAAGAGCTAGATAGGAATATGCTTGAGCTACTGGCCCAGCATTTACTGTAATATTAAGCCTCTGAGTCAATCATTTGAGAAGTAGCTGCTGAGTATTTGAGAGTTTCTGGATGGGAGAGAAACTTCTGACTACTTTGAGGTTCTCAGAAACCCAAGCCAGGCTCTTTCTGTTCCTGCTGCCTGTGGATATATGGATGTAGAATTCTCAGCTCCTTCTCCAGCACCACGTCTACCTGTATGCTGCCATGCTCCCACCATGATGATAATGGAATAAGCCTCTGAAATTGTAAGCAAGTCCAGTTAAATGTCTTCCTTTATAAGAGTTTCCCTGATCATGGTTTCTCTTCACAGCAATTGAACACTGACCAAGAAGATACTAAACCCTTGTGCCCTGTACCTCTACCTCTGGAGCAGGGCTGGTGGTGGTTCTCAGAGACTGTCATTCTACTACAAAATACAAATAGAAATAGGACAAAAGGAAACAAGAATGGGAAATATCTGAATGAAAACTGACTTCTGTGGCAGATTCAGGCACTTTGGAGCAAGATTCAATCTTGTATCAGTGAGTGTTTCATATAAACCCCTTAGTAAATATTAATCCTTTATATAATCAATTGCCAGCAAATAATTCTTACAATAGACTTCAGTAATAACAATGGGTGTAAACACAAATGCCAGGAAGGTACCCTAGCCGCATATCACATTCCTGTTAAAAAACAGTCATTTCCCCCACAGGTCTGACTTATAATGTCATAGATTTTCGTCTGAGTTCACAGTGTCAGATGTGAATTCTCTCTGTAGAGTGGGCCTTAAGTCCAACAACAACAACAACAACAACAACAACAACAAAAAGTTGGTTGTAACCTTAACAGTCTGGGCCACTATTGCAGCAGTCAGCACATTCTGGCTGGTACTTCCACAATACAGAATTCAGGTGCCACACAGCTGAACACAACTTTTGGCCATCATTCTTCCCAGCACTGTGGAAGCTAAGCCAGTGGGAAGAAATGCTTCCAGCTTTATCCTAGTTTTCTTTCTCTAAGTCCTGCAACCAGATCATGCAATATCTTCAACCAATGGGTCTTACTGTCTAATTCTGTCGTGGCAGAAGACAAGAGCAATGGCAACATCAATGGTGGTTTGGGGGTCCTCTAGGGACTCTGCCAACCAACTCATAGGAAGGAAACTCACACCCAACACTGGGATTTACAACAATTACCTGATAGCTTCTGGGAATATGGAGTACTTTTGTTCACTCTTTAACCATATTTAATATTTACAGAGACTATGATAGTCTTTTCTTAATCTCTTTGGTGGTGATCATCTGTGTGGTACCCAACCCTAACACTCACAAGAAATTCCACAGCTGTGTCTGGCCCTTTCACATTTTGTGAACTGATTTCCCACCCTTCCATCTGTCTGCCTAAGTGGTTTCCCAAATCTAGTGAGTAGAACTACATGATTTACATAACAAAAACTTTTTACAGAGGAAGGGCAAGACTAGAAATCCAGGTCCCAGGCTACTTTGCCAGGACAAATGTTGGGGCTGTGAAGATGACCTTGAGGAGGGCTCTGCAAGTCTATTGTTATCCATCCATTCTAAGCAAGTGTCCATTGATCTTCAGGATCAGCAAATGATGGGTACAGTGGTATAGACAACTGTTGAGAGCGCTCCACAATCATCCATCTTTCTGAATAATCCATCCCACTACCGTATCATGTGGTGCTCTCATGGGACCTTCATGCTTTTTTCTACCCTTCATGAACTCAGTGGGTCTGACTCAAGCAGCCTGGCTCTAGTCATTGCTGCCCTAGCTAGGGTTACTACTGCTATGATGAAATATACCTGAGTAAAGAAACTTGGGGAGAAAGGGGTTTATTTCAGCTTACATTTCTAGGTAATACAACAGTCTGTCACTGAGGGAAGTAGGACAGGAACCTGAAAGCAGGAGCTGATATAGAGACCATGAAGGGGTGCTGCTTACTGGCTTGCTCCTTGTGGATTGCTCAGCCTGCTTTCTTTAACTCAGAACCACCAGGCCAGGGATGGCACCACCCACAATGGGCTGGGCTCTCCCTTATCAATCACTAAGAAAATGATCTAGAAGAATTGCCTACAGCCTAATCTTATGGAGGCATTTTCTTAATTGGGGTTCCCTTCTCTCAGATAACTCTGGCTTGTGTCAAGTTTACATAAAACTAGTCAGTACAACAGCCAAGGGGGACTGAAATCCTGTTCTACCCTGCTGCATTTGATGATCAAATTGGTTCCCTGTGTCTGAGAGGCCCTGGGTTTGCATTGTGGCTATAGTTACATCTGTTGCCTCTATCCACCACACCTGGCTGCCAAGGAGGTCCCTGGATGGGTAAACAGTTCATACCCCAACATAGGATTTTTCCCAGGGAAGAAGTTATACTATTAGGGGATATATAAAGTTATCACATTAAGGGATAACTACTTTCCCTGGGGATAGGCTTAATCCTTCTCACCTGTATTTTGCATTGCGGATGCTCCTATGAACTGTTTTTTTAAAGACTTCCAGAGACAAATTAGCACAGAATCTGACTCTTTCCGTTTTTTCCTTAGGAACTTGGGCTTCAGACAAATCTTGCCACATCTGTGTTCAAATAACCCAGACATATCCCTTTTTCTTATCTCCTTAAGGTTTCCTTACCACAGTCATTACGTACATGCTGGTCAAAGTCATTTAGATCCACCAAAGCCTTTTCTACTTCATAAAGATCCTGCCCTATCAAGGAGCTCAAGAAAGGCCACGGGTGCTTCATATAGACCTTAAGGTCTCTGCTAAATCAAGATCTTCCTTAACTTAACTCCATGGTAAACATAGAATTACCCAGCCCAGACAGCTGGGTGCCACACACTGCTTCTACCTCATTCTGTCAATAGTGCCTGTCACTCTTCATGGGGACCTAAGCAGGCAATAACTAAGGGTCTCTAATGGCACATATAAGCCAGTCACCAAGTCATTCAGCTTTTGTTCTAAGGAGAAACAGGAAGTTTATTACTTAACTGTCCTGCTTCCGCAGCACTCAGACTGATTCTATCTGCTCACATATCCACAGCTTTGTGAATAAGTCCATGAGGGTTGTTTTTTTTTTTGTTTTGTTTTGTTTTTTTTATTGCTTAAAGGTTTTTGCCAATTCACTATTCTCTGATTACAGTCTCTCCTGCAGATCACTATGAAGACCTACCTATATGTTGACTCTAGGATTTTCCATTTCTGTCCTGGGGGGCGTCTTCTGTCATATTAATCTCTAGCCAATTAAAGATTTAATCTTTAATCTCCTATAGCCAACTCATCTAATGAGTATCAATTTTGGAGTGTTCCAGGAAGGCCTCTAACATGGATCTGATTCATGTTCTCTTTACCCCTTGGCCCCCATAATGAAAAGAGTAAGCAACACCTCCATCTCTCTCTTTTACCAAAATTCCCTGCCAATTTGGAGGTTAATATAGGGGATGCTAGCCATACATCCCTTCTCCATTGTAAGTCTTTCTTTACACAAACTTCCAACTGAGCAGCTACCTCAGCCTCAGTGGGTTTCTTATGACACACAGCAGTGGCCAGGAAACCTCCAAATCAGTTTGTCAATATTTCTGTCCTTTAAGAGCTACTTAGAAAACATAACATTTATTTTAGACTTCCAACCGTTCTCAGGATATCTCATCTCCATACTCACATGGTGGACCCCTCATCAAGCAATCATGCCACTTCATCTCTCAAAGAAGACAGCTACTGCTCTGGGTCCCTTAGTGGAAACTCCACCTCCCAAAGCTTAGTCCCATTTAAACTTATTACTCATAGCAAGGACAATCCAACTGCTACTACAATGAGGAGGCATGTCCCCATACAACATGGATGGTGGAGGATATCCATGGCAGAATTCCCCTTTGCAGATGCTCCACTGCTTAGACAACTTAGTGTTAGCTGCCTAGCTTACCGTAATACCACCACTGCTCTTTCTGAACTTGTCTCAGGGTTTCTACTGCTGTGAAGGAACACCATGACCATAACAACTCTTATAAAGGAAAAAACATTCAGCTGAGGAAGCTGACATTTCCAGGTTCAGTCTAGTATCATCATGGTGCAGCAGGGTGGTATGCAGGCTGACATGGTGCTGGAGAAGCTGAGTATCCTACATCTTCCCTTGCAGGCAAAGGGAAATAGTCTGTTTCACTGGCATGACTTGGGCATATGAGACCTCAAAGCCCACCTCCACAGTGACATACTTCCTCGAACAAGACCACACCTCCTTCAACAAGGCCACACTTCCTAGTAGTACTACTTCCTTTGGGGGGCCATTTTCTTTCAAATCACCACAGACCTTATCTTTGGTTTTCTATGATTCTGCTGACTCTGCCAAATGTTGTAAAGCCATCATCCACGATGAGTGAAGCCATTCCAGTGCTGCTGCTATAGGGTCGCCTGTGCTCTGTGAAGTCCAGTAAATTCACTGTTCCCCACAGTGAACTTGGGTTTGTCACTAAGGCTTATAAGGAGTTGGCATTTAATGTTTATGTCTTTCAGATAAATAGTTCTCACATTATTACTATAAGACTAATTTTTTTTTTTTGAGACAAAGTCTCTCTCTATAACCCTATCTGTCCTGGAACTTACTATGTAGACCAGGCTTGCTTCTACCTCCCAAGTGCTAGAATTAAAGGTGTGGACCTCCATACTCATCTGACCTGGGATTCGTACATTTTAGAAGCTTTGTTTACTTTGATTTTCATGTTATTTGGTTGTGCACTGGAGCCAGATCACTGCTTAGATTTACTTCTTACTAAACTTTCCTCATTCCTTCAGGCCCAGTGCTCACACTGTTTATCAGGTACTAGGTTGTTGTTATCACTTGGAAAGGTAAGGATCTAGAGCCTTGGTGGACATCCTTACCTGGCTCCATGCATGCCAGCTCACAGAAATGATGGATGAGGCTGACATCTCATAGATGTAAGAATGCAGTAACTTCACCAGGGATGGACAGGGCTGAGTCCTGTCTGAACTGGACACCATGCTCACCCAGGCAAGGGGGTGGGAAAGTCGGGCTAAAGTGCTGATCTTGCTGAGACAATGGGCTAGGCTGAAGCTTCAGGGTGGAGTGGGAATTAGGGGCTGAACCCTAATATACAGTAACCTCACTGGTACAGTGTACTGAGGTATAGCCTCCTAAGCACCTCATGTTCACCAAAGGGATAGGCAGAACTGGAGCCTCCTTGGCTTGCAGATCTCACAAGAACAATGGGTAGGGCCGGACCCTGTGGGAAATGCTGTGTTCACCAGGAACTACCAGATGGGTTGAGACTGAGGCCCTTGTGAGCATGCAGTCCTCATTAGGAATGGGTGGGCTGGAGCCTTTTGGCCCAACTGAATTCATTGAGGAGATGAGTGAGATTGAAGCTCTCCTAGCAGTACACTCACTGGAAGCAAACAGGTGTAGCCAGAGCCTTCAAGTATGTAGTCTTCACCAAAGCAATAAGCAGGGCTCTACTGTTTTGTTTACTTTTGAAAAGCATTTTCACTGCTTACATAATCCTGAATATGATCCTTTGTTTTTCCTTTCATGACTTAAAACTGTCACTCACTGATATGGTTTGAATCTGAGATGTCTCTGACAGGCTCATGCTTGAGGGCTTGTTGCCTGCCCAGCTGCTGGTGTTATTTTGGAAAGGCTATGGAACCTTTAGGTAGAAGATGGTATTTAGGAGGTCATACTGGGCCCCTGGTTTCTATGGTGCTGACTGCTTCCTTGTCCTCTGTGATGTGAATGGCCTCTCCACACACTCCCGTCACCGTTAACTAAGCTGGGCAACTGAGACTGCTATGCAAGATGAGACTCTCCCTTCCATTGCTTCTGTCTTACCTCCTGTCGCGGTGATGCAAACATAACCAAGACAATCACCACAGTCTAGCTTGCAAGGTTTCTGATGAGAATTCTTCTGTAATTCGCTGTCTTTGCATCCATGTATACAAAGTGCAATTTTTCCATTGGCTACATTCAAGACTTTCCACATCTTTGCATTTCAAAAATTTGAATATGACCTCTGTAGGTAGGGGTAAGGGCTGGGGATATACATTGGCATTTATCTTTCTGTGACTGCTTTGTTTTGCTTACCATGATGATCTTCAGGTCATGATTTCCCTGCCAACACCATTTTCCGTTATATTTAAACAATACTCCATTATATCTATAATCTCTGTCTTGTCATTTGCTTTGTAAACTCCCAGCTATTACTTATTTCAAAATTTCTTTTTTCCTTTTATTGAAAATAGATTTTCTCCCATATAGTATATTCTCCAATCCCTTTACCCCGCTCTTTCCCTTCCCACCGCACATCCACCCAGATCCACTTTCTTTTTGTCTCTCACTAGAACAGGCTTCTAAGAGATAATTCAAATAAAATAAAATAGTAAAATAAAACAAAAACTACCACATTGGGATTGGACAAAACAAACAGAAGAAAAAAAAACCCAAGAAAAGGCACAAGAAACAGAGAGAGACTCCTCATCTGAACACTCAGGAACCCCATAAAAACACTAAACTAGAGGCCATAACGCGCACATAAAGGACTCTCTGCAGACAGACACAGGCTGGCAGTGTGTGTGCTGCCTGAGCACTGGGAGCTCATTTGTGCATTGATCATATCATTTAGAGGAGGCTTTGGGGACTTTTGCTGTTATTTTTGTTTTGTTTTTATTGGTGTCCTCCATTCCGCTGGAGGACACTCTTTCTGCTGCCCCCTCTTCAGGGTTCCTTGAGCCCCAAGGGGAAGGGTTTGACAGAGACATCCCATTTAGGGCTGAATGTTCCAAGATCTCTCATTTTCTGCCAGACATTGTGTTTGGCTGTGGATTTATCTGTATTTGTTCCCATCTGCTGCAGGAGGAAGTTTCTCTGATGATGATGGCTGAGCAAGGTACTGATCACTGAGTGTAGCAGAATGTCATTAGGATTCATTTTATTGCTATTTTTGGTTTTACCTTGGGTTATTTACTCTTGGTTTCTGGTCACATACAGTATTAGGTATGAATTCAATCTTGTGGAGTGAGCCGTAAGTCAAATCAAATATTGGCTGGTTACTCCCATAAGTTTTGTGTCAGGGAGGACACGATGACCAATTCAAGGGTGTGAGGCTGGCTTGGTGTTTTTGTTTCTCTGTGGTAGTGTGCAGAGCACCTTCATGTACAAAGGATGCTAGAACACAGGGGTGAAGGCTCTAAACAGATTCCAGCATGACTTCTCCTCCGTGGTCAATGAGTTGTGTAGATACGGTCTTTAGCAGTGGGGCCTTGCCATTAGATTGTGGAGAGCAACTTAAAGTCTTGGAAACAGCCTGTGTTGTCTGGGGATTTCCTTGGGACCCCCTTTGTCTAACAACTTAATTAGATGTCACCCAATTTCTACACTGGAAGCTTCATTTGGTGACAAAAAAGTCCAATTGGGGCCACATCTCCCCCATTATTGGGTGATTTCAGTTGGATCATTTTCATATATATTTTAGGAAGCTTCTACTGTATTGGTTTTGCAAACTACACCTCAAATGGCCCATAATTTTAGCTGTCTCTCCCCGTATTCTCTCCCTTGTCCTCTTTTTCCTTCACCCTCTTAGCTGGATCCTTCTGTTCCAGTCCCCATCGATCCATGACTATCTCTTCTAGTTCCCTTTACTAGCAAGCTCTGTCTGTCCCACCTTGTCCCTTACTTTATACCTAACCTCTGTGGTTCAGCGAATTGTAGCTTATCATTGACTTAACAGCTAATATCCACATATAAGTGAATATATACCATATCTATCTTTATGGCTCTAGGATACTTGTTAAAGATAAGACAATGGCTAATACTCCATTATATACTCTTTATCCATTCTTCAGAATAGGGACATCTAGGCTGTTAGCAGTTTCTGGTTATTATTAAGAGAACAACAGTAAACAAGGTTGAACAAGTGTCTCTGTGACAGGATGAAGCGTCTTTCGGGTATATGTTCAAGAGTGTTATAGCTGGATCTTGAGGTAGATTGATTCCCAGCTTCCTGAAGCACTGATTTCCATAGTGACTGCATGCCCACCAGCAATGGATGAGTGTTCCCCTTACTTCACATCCTCGCCGGCATGAGCTGTCACTTGTTTTATTAATCTTAGACATTTTAGCCAATATAAAATGAAATCTCAAAGTAGTTTTGATTTGCATTTCCTTGATGGCAAAGGATGTTGAACATTTCTTTAAGTGTTTCTCAGCCATTTGGGTTTCTTCTATTGAGAATTCTGTTTAGATTTGTACTCCATTTTTTTTTTTTGGTTTATTTTTTTTCTTGATATTTAGTTTCTTGAGTTCTTTACACATTTTGGGTATTAGCCCTCTATCAGATGTGTAGTTGGCTAACATCTTTTCCAGTGGGCTGTAACTTTGAATGACAATGTCCTTTACCATGCAGAGACTCTTCAGTTCCACAAGGTCCCAATTATTAATTGTTGATCTTAATACCTGTGCTAATGGTGTTCTGTTTAAAAAAAAAAAAAAAAAAAAAAAAAAGGTCTTCCTGTGTCCTGCGTTCAAGGATGTGCCACACCTTCTCTTTTATCAGGTTCAGTGTACTTGGCCTTATGTTGAGATCTTTGATTCAACTGGAGTTGAGTTTTGTGCAGGGTCATAAGTATGAATCTACTTGTATTCTTCTACATGCAGCCGTCCAGTTTGACTACCACCATTTACTGAAGATGCTGTCTTTTTTCCAGTGTATATTTCTGGCTTCTTTATAAAAAAAAAAATCAGGCGTCTATAAGTATGTGGATTTATGTTTGGGTCTTCAATTCAATTCCACTGATCAATATGTCTGTCTTTGTACCAATACCATGCTATTTTTATTACTGTAGCTGTGCAGTACAACTTGGAACTAGAGAATACCTCCAGAAGTTTTTACTGTTCAGTATTGTTTTAGCTATCCTGGGTTTAAATTGCTCATCTGATCTTGATTTAACTTTGGTAAGTGGAATGTATTGAGAAAATTATAGTTTTAGATCTTTCCAATACGATGGAGTTTAGGTTTTTAGTGTATGTTGTTATGGTCCTCTGGAGCACCTCAGTGTCTGTTGTTGTGTTCCCTTTATCATTTTCAATTTTGTTAACTTAAAAATTCTCTGTTTTTTGGTTAATTTGGATAAGGGTTGTAAAAGACTTAATGATATTTTCTCAAAGAACCAACTTTGTTTCATTCTTTGTGGTTTTTTTTTTTTTGTTTCCATTTTACGGATTTCAACTCCTAAGTTTGATTATTTTCTGCCATCTAGTCCTTTGGAGTATGATTTCTTTTTGTTCTAGAGCTTTCAGGTGAGCTGTTAAGTTACTAGTAGATCTTTACAAATTTTATGTAGGACCTTAGTGCCATGAACTTGCCTCTTAGAATTACCTTCATTGTGTCCCATAAATTTAGGATTGTGTTTTCATTTCTCATTCAATTCTAGAAAGGTTTAAATTTCTTTCTTAATTTCTGTTTTGACCAATTTTTCATTCAATAGTGAGTTGTTCAGTTTCTATGAGTTTATAAGCTTCCTATGGTTTCTGTTATTGCCCATATCCAGTTTTAATGCATGGTGGGCGGATAGGATGCAGAGTGTTATTTCAATGTTCTTGTATCTGTTGAGACTTGCTTTGTATTCAAGTATGTGGTGGCCAGTTTTGGAGAAAATTCCATGAGGTGCAGAGAAGAAGGTATAGTCTTTTGTGTTTGGGTGAATATTATATAAATATCTGTTAGGGGGGCTGGAGAGATGGCTCAGTGGTTAAGAGCACCGTCTGCTCTTCCAGAGGACCTGGGTTCGATTCCCAGCACCTACATGGCAGCTAACAACTGTCTGTAGTTCCAGTTCCAGGCAAAACACCAAGGCAAATAAATAAATAAATAAATAAATAAATAAATAAATAAATAAAGTTAAAAAAAAAATATCTGTCAGGTCTATTTGATTTATGTCAGTTAGCTTCAGCATTTCTTTGTTTAGTTTTTGTCTGAATGACCTCAATATTGGTTAGAGTGGAATATTAAAGTCCTCCATTATCAGCATGTGAGAGTCAATATGTAATTAAGCTATAGTAGTGATTCTTTCATGGGTCTGGGTGCCTTTGTGTTTGATGTGTGAATCTTAAGAATTTTAATGTCCTCTGGCGGAATTTTCCTTTGATGTGTGTGTGTGTATCTCAACACTATTACATTGAATATGGGGCACCATATAGGAGACCTCTAATGATCTAGGCCCTGTGTAGTTTCCAGTCTCACACTTCTAGGAAATGTGTGTTTTATTTCCTCTTCATCTAACCACAATGGGTTTATACCAACAGATTCCATCAAGGTTAGCTGCCATCCTACTAATGGTCCAAGATCTTCTCCCCAAGGGCAAGGATGGAGAGTTCTTCCCAACAGTAGCATCTGTTTTTTCTCCCAAGTGCAAACCAAGGAATGAGCTCTCTGAATTCCCAACCTATACCCAGCCCTTTCCCATATGGTGCTTCTTGAATATAAAACTGTAGGTAGGTATAAGCTTCCTTTGTGTCTTAATCTCCTATATATCTTATATTCTCAGATTAATTCAACCTTTAAAAAATATGTTAAAAGTTTTATCTGGGGGCTGTGGATATGGCTCAGCAATTAAGAGCACTTGCTGCTCTTCCAAAAGATCCAGGTTTGATTCCAGCACTCACATGTAGGCTCATATGCATTCTTAACTACATTTGGGGGTGTTGGAGAACACAATGCCTTCTTCTGGCCTCCACGGGCACTGTACACACACAGTGTGTAAGTTTCGCGCGTGAGAAGAGATACACACTACCAAGGCCACACGAGAGTTTATTTAAGAGAGTTCCCAGGTGGGTGCAGAAGCAGAGAAGCAGAACAGAAGGTCAGGAGACAGAGAGAGAGACCCCGGAACATGCGAGGGTCTCTTTTAAGAAAAGGGGTGTGTACGGGTTTACGTAGTTACATTTAGGGCATGCCTCCATATGCGTCATGCATCCAGGGAGGTGCTTCTGCAGTGCCACAGGGTTTATGAGGCCACGCCCAGGGGCGTGCCTCTGTACAAGGTATATCCCACCTGAGCCGAGTTGACTCAGCTATGTGGAGTGCCAGGAATCCTTACACAGTGCACATGTGGGCAAAATATATACACAAAAATAAAATAAAGAAATATTTTCCTTTCTTTTTTTTTTTAAGTTTTAGCTAAATGGTAGTCTCTTCTAAATCCCATGTTCTATCACTAGTGAGTAAGAGTTAGCATCCTATTCTTGTAGGAAGTAATTCTATTTTTATGGATTTTTGTCTAGTTGATTGCCCCGAATCTTCAGCTCTCTGATAGATCCAGTAACATCTAACTTTTTCTGGTTTGTGATATAAAAGCAAAATTTATTCCATTTTTTTCCAGCCCTGAAGTAAATGTGTCCTGGCTTAACTATTTCTGAATACTGTAGGTGTTACTATTTCATAAATATTAAATTATTTCCTGTGCTCTTTCCATCTGTTTTAGAGATTTTCATACCCAATGCTATCATGTATAAAGAACCACTTTGGACTTTGGAGTAAAATACTAATAAGCAGATATTTATCAATTATGGTGTCCTGAGTTATTCTTTAGTTGATACTATTACTGCTGTTATTCAGACAAGTTATTAATGCTACTTTTATGCAGGACTTCATGCATTTTACAAGCAAAAATTAGCTCTGTAGACCAGGCTGGCGTCAAGCTCAAGATTCACCTGCCTCTGCCTTCCAAGCCCTGGGACTACAGACATGTTCCATTACTGTGGACACAGACAATTCTTCAAAAGCATGTTCCACCACTGTGGGCACAGATACCTCTTCTATTATCCTTCTCTAGACTCCGTGTTTTTAATCTCTCCTCATTTTCCTAACCTCAACACTTAAAAGTGAGCACTAATACCTTTCACAAAGGCATACTATACTCAGCTCTCTCTGGCCATCCGATCTTCCTTGGATTACAGAATGTCTCCAACTTCAACATACCCATTTGCAAAGTGAAAATAATAATGTGAGAAATTAAGTGGAAATTTATTATCTTTGAAAAGTTCTTGGCTGTCACTGTCAATTTTTATCATTAATAGCTGATTAAATATTACATTTATAGCCAGTTGCAAAAAGACTCACATATCAGTTTCCTAGTCAAGCATATAACCTCTGTGTTACTTCTAAAGAAAAACCAATTTAAATTTGAAACTCATTTCCACTGAAAATACATTTTCCAGGAATAAAGCTGGATGTAATTTTGAGGTCCTCCCATGTACTACAAAATACTTTTTCTTTCTTATTTTAATTTTTATGTGCACATATATATGTAGAACACATATGTATGCATGTCTATGTGTGTTACTATATATATGATCATCATGACTGGTGACTGCGTCAGCACATCTGGCCTTCCATCTGCAGCAGGGACACTGCCAGGCATAATGCTTAGCTCATTTTTTTCTTGGAGAAACTCCATTACCCTCTCATAAATTTCACTAACTCTAAAAGAACCAAGCAAACAATCTGATGGTTTTGGTAATTAAAAAACTTCCTGCCAACATGTATTTTCAGCAACTGCCAAGGTTATTCCAGAGTGATAAATTGCTTCTATGAGAACTTCATTGTTTATTTCTCTTGATCTTCTGATTTCACCCTGTCTATAAACAAAAGCCCAGAGAAAATACTAGTAGAGCAGCTATCAACATTTTTGGAATGTGGACAGGGCATTCATCCCTTTGTTAAAGATGGTTTTGGACCAACAGACCTGAACCATTTTTAACATCCAGGACACTTCTTCCACATGAAGGCATCTCTGTTTGTCCAATAACATTTGGATAACCAGATATCAGATGCTACACTCCTATTTTTGAAAAGCAAATCCAAGTTTTAAGATAGAACTTACTATCTTACTAACTAAAGCACATACTTGACAAATTCATTTGAGGCTTCACAGCAAACACTTTTCCCAACCTAAATTGTTATAAACCATTGAAATGAGACTGCTGAATTTTCTACAACAAAGATTAACGAAGTTCTAATTAGATTGAGAGACAGATAGATAGGTAGATAGAATATCTATTAATTCAGCTAAATGCACCTTTTAAGATTCCAAACAGATGCCCCGAATAACCATGGTTCCTTTCAGCTTCTATGAATCTCGATATCATTGGGCATGAAGAGTTGGATTTCAATTTCAATTCCAAAGCATTTAGAGTTGCTCTTAATCCTTTGAAGAAGCAGAAAAATTAGACCTGGTTTCTAGTCTTCCCTGAAAGAGATAATTGCTATTTCTGGTCCAGTCTCCATTCTCACCTATACGAAGGGCAGCTGTGAGGCAGGGAAAATTCATTAACTGATATTTTAGAAATCCACAAGGCAGAACCAATATGCCAGAAAAATGATTTATTGACTATTTCTCTTTATACAAAGTGGGCCAAAAATTCCTGAATACAGAAATATATTATAACTTATAACAAAGGTTATTTTATCCAAAAGGTTTGTTTGTTTAGTTTTTGGTTTGTTTGTTTGTTTTTTGTTTGTCTTACATCTTTATAAATCATTTTATGGGTCTAAAAGTCTTTAGGGACTGGAGAAACTATAATATTTTGTTCAGTCACTCAAAATTTGAATTCAACCTTTCCAGGGTCTAAAAGTCTTTAGGGACTGGAGAACTATAATATTTTGTTCAGTCACTCAAAATTTGAATTCGACCTTTCCAATGTTTTGAAGAAATACTATTTTTAAAGAATTCAGCAGAAAAGGAATCCCCTCCTTGCCATCCCAATTGCACTGTCTTTTCCCTTAAATAAAAAGGTTCCATTGACAAGTTAAGTATCATTAGTGAGCATCTTCATGTGTAGCCAGATAAGAGGGCCTTGCATGAATGGCTGTGTGAAAAATCTCTTTTTAACTTGACCTCCCTCCCCGCCCCTTGCAGCTTCCTCAGACAGATCCAGAGGATATCCAATTTACAAAACTCATTAACAAAAAGGCTACAATTACATTCAGGAGAAGGCCTCTTGAAAGATTCTGTATCACTAATGCATAATTGGGCAACCCTGCTTTTCCACCTAAAGCACAAAAGAAGCCACCTGTGCCTTCCAGTTCCTACCCATTGAGAGCACCTGACTGCCCGACTCCAGGCAAGTACATAACTTAGGAATGTGGACTCTGAATTCAGAAACCCTCTATAATTCCCATCTCTGCTACTTATTAAATTTTGACCTTAAACAAATCACTTCCACATTCTAATTATTTCTAAAAGGAATTTCATTACTTTTAAAAATCTGGACAAAAGATACCTTTTCAAGTGACAAATACAGGAACTAAATGGAATAAAACCATATGATTTTGGTGTTCTTTATTTGAGGAAATGTGAAATGTTAAATGCCAGTCTGAACACGCGAGAATGAAGTATAACTGGACTGTGGAGGATAGAATAAACATAAGCCTGGAAAGGACTCACATATAATGCTTAATTGTAAGTCTTCCACCTAAAAATGCCATGTGGGTTACATAATACCCAGTAAGGTGATTAGATATCTCAGTAAGAATGATTTATTAATAATAATGAAACATGGGTGGAGAATATGCAAAGGAGACAACTGCATGAATCTGTCATCCAGACACAGGGAGGAAGTTACAAAGAAGAAGAATTTGGCACCAGTTACTCAGCAGTGTGTGAGGAAATGGATATTGGTACCCAGGCATGTTGATGACCAGACATACAGGTTCTCCATTAGAAAGTTAGCTCAATACGTCTGTTCTCACTAGGGTTAAGATGACATCCATCTGCTTTAATATCCTTGGCTGTGTCTACTCTGATTCTCTGGCAATCAAGACACTTTACAATTACTAATGAGGTCAGAAAAGGACAAAGGCTGACCTCAGCTGATGGATACTACAAGACCCCAAGACAGAAAGTCACCATTTCTTCCGGTTTCTCTGTTAACTCTTGTCTAACGTCAACATTTGCTACTGAGAAAATACTTGGCATATTCACCAAGATCCAGGTATTAGTCTCAGATTTCAACTCTATACTTCTTCTGGGTTACAATATCAATATAGAAAGACATATTTACAAAATTGAAAAAAAATCACAAAATTACATATATCCTTTAAAAAAGTGAATAGAATACTGTTATAATTGAAAACAAAGGTTGCAAAAGTATATAATAATGTAGACCATAAACTTGGGCAGCAATAGGATCAGGAAAGAAACCAACATGAAGAGCAGATCAGCTCAGATGGCATCAGGGTATGATGCAGACTGGGTGCGCTGGCAGTCACTAGCCATTTACCGCCACAGAGGGATGTAGACTCAAAGTTATTAAATTATCTGATGTTTGTTCAAGAGAAGCTATAATTCATGCCATCTTTATGAAATATCTTGACATTTAAGTGTTAGCAATTATAATCCATTTTTAAAATTTTGAATGAAAGTAACTTAAATAGACCCATTATAAGCAATGAGAACGAGGCTCTAATTAAAAGTCTCCCCACAGACAGAAGCCCAGAACCGGATGGGTTCACTGATTAATTCTATCAATTTTGAAGAAAGATCTAATACTAATACTTCTCAAACTGCTTCATAAATTATAAAAGGAAGGAACACTATTGAAAACATTATAAAGCTGATATTAATTATCCAGATAACCAAAACAGGGTAAACACAACAACAACAAAACTATAGACGAGTTTCCCTGATAAATGCAGATGTAAAAATTCTCAATAGAACACTTGCAAACTGAACTCAAGAGCATATTAAGAAGATCACACATTCTGGCCAGGTAGGCTTCATCACAGGGAGATAAACCAACATATGCAGATCAATGAAGTAATATAAATAACCTTAGGGGCAGAAACCATATGATCATCTCAATAGGTACAGAAAATGCATTTGACAAAGTTCAACTTTCCCTTCGTGAAAAAAGTCTTGGAGAAACTGGATTTGATGGTGTGTTTGAATGAGAACAGTTCTTATAGGCTCATATGTTTGAATAGTTGATCCCCAGTTAGTGGATCAGTTTGGGAAGGATTGGGAGTGACCTTGTTAGAGTAAGTGTGACCTTGCTGAAAGAGGTATGTCACTGAGGGTGGTGGGCTTTAAGGTTTCAAAAGCCCACACCCAGCCCAGTGTGTCTCTCTCTGCATTAGGATCAGGAGGTAAAGCCCTCTGCTACCTTCTAGGGCCATGCCTATCTGCTTCCTATCATGATGATAATGTATTAACGGTCCAAAACTGCTAACAGATCCCCAATTAAATGCTTTGGTCAGGGTGTCTCTTCATAGAAATGGAATAGTAACTAACACAGATGGATCATACCTCAAAACAATAAAGGTTATTTACAACAAATATATAGCCAATATGTTACTAAGTGGAGAACACTGAGAACATTTCCCCTAAAACCGGGAAGGAGAGAAGGATGTCACCTTTATTCAACAGAGTGCTCAGCAGAGCAGTAAGACATAAGAAAAATATCAACTCTTAGATTTAATGCACATTTTCAATAAGGTTAAAAAACCAAAATCAACACATAAAAACCACGGTTTTTACATATACCAATAACAAAATTGTTGAGAAAGAAATTAAGAAAAGTATTTTACAGCAAATAAAATTATTAGCAGTGTGGTATATTAGCAGTTTACAGAATGGGGGAAATTCTTTGCTAGCTATGCTTCGAAAATAAGGCTATTATCTAGAAAACATGAAGAATTACAAAACTTAAAGAGTAAAACTGCCAGAAAATAAATGGGTTAATGACATAAGCAGACAGTTCTCAAAAGAAGAAACCCAAATATCAAATATACTTAAAAAATATTTAACACTCTTAGCCATCAGGGAAATGCAAATTAAAAGTACATTTGAGATTCTATCTCATCCCACTCAGAACTACTGTCAAGAACAAAGACACCAGGGAGCAATGTAGAGGGTGTGGGGAAAGAGGAATCCTTGATTCAGTGACGGTAAGACTACTATAGCTTTATGGAAATCAGAATGCATGTTTCTCAAAAGTGAAAACAGGGCTTCCATATGATGGAGTTTGAAAGTATTGCATTAAGTGAGATATCCCAGACAGAAAGTAAATGTTCCCTTTCATATGGGCATCCTGGCTTGTAATGTCAATATGTACACGTCTGTGTGGGAACTGGGGTGGATAAGGTGGGAACTATTAGTGGAGGGAGAAGAGGTGCTGAGGACGAATGTGGACCAGAATACAAAAGGGTAGGGAGACAGGGAGACTCGGGACAATAACCAACAGAAAACAGACTGCCTGAAAGTGTCATCTGAATCCTAACAGTGCGTGTGGTTAAATAAAAATATTAAAAAGGTAAGCCCAGAGGTGGTGGCCAGTAATGAAAAAAATCTATTTTTTAATAAAAAGTAAAAACAAAATAAGCTAATACTAACTGACCAAACAAAAAGTTGCTTGTAGCTTAAATTTAGTGTGAAACTTACCAGTTTGAACTCTGATCTGCAATTTGAAAATGCTTATTATATTCAAAAGCATACTGCAATGTAAGTGAAGTTATACATACATGGTACACAAAGGTGACTATATCAAAACTATCCAGGTGTGTTATGTGTGACATAACAGAAATAAACATCCAGAAACAGTAGTCATCTTCAGGACTCTGGAATTTATGATATAATGAATTCCATTCTTCTATATAGAAGGCTGATCTAAAATCAATGTAACAAACTCCACTTCTTAACATGCTCACACTGTCAATGTGTTCATATCTTTAATAACATTCTGGTTCAATCACATGTAGAAAGAGAGATATACAATAAACCTGAAGTAATAAAAACTAAGAAGGAATTGAGACAGAATGCACATATCCCAACCTTTTCCTGTCCCATATGGAATCAAAGGAAGCAATTTATATTCAAATTTTAGTGAAAACAAAGACTTGTCAGGCAGATCACAAAACCTTAGACTTCTCAAAGGAAGAAAGGCAAGTGAAGTCAGGTCTGAGAGAAAAATGAGAACACCTAAGCTCTACACACTTCTGCAATGGGAAGTGCTGAGCCCCAAATGCAGCTGAATGAGGTGCAGATGAGGGGTCTCTGGAAATCAGTGGGCCTAAAATCAAAGGGGGGGGGGAGGCTCAAGCACCCTGCACCATCCGCTCTATTTGACCCTCAGCGAGTCTCACTGTGACACGGCTCAGTAGAAATGGAAGGATGGAGATGAGGAGGCAACCAGGGGAGATGAAAATGTTTTTAGGATACTGTTCTTCATCAGTCAGCAGTTGTACCTATCGCAGCTGCAAGGCTGCTTTTACAACCATCAAGGACATACAAAGATGGCAGATGGGCCTGGATAAAGGTTAAAGAAGGAACCAGCTGCTTGCAACTGACCAGGCTTGAAGACGGGGAGGAAGATAAGTACTCGGCTTTGTGCTTCCCTCTCAAGTGATGCTGCTACTGATCTCTTTTTGCGAACATTCTTCCTCCTCTGAGCCAAGGAAATAGAATTCTTGGCTCCTCCAAGCAACCTTATGTAACCATGACGAACTTTACTAAAGTTTGATTGCACCAACCCAGGGAAAGCAGGAGACAGCTAAATGTATTTTCCCTTTACTCATTCAGTTTGTACTACTTCATTGCCCTCTCTAGAAAGGTTCCTCTCTCTGTGTGTGTGTGTGTGTCTGTGTCTGTGTCTGTGTGTCTGTGTGTGTCTGTGTGTGTGTGTGTGTGTGTGTGTGTGTGTGTGTGTCTGGGGGGGGTGTCATGAGCTTTCCCTTTCCATGTTAGCAGACCTATTGGTGTTTCCTTGTTTAGGTTTGGTTTAGGCAGCCATGCTGGTCAGAGTTCTGGGGTGAAGCCTCCCTGTCACTTCTAGGAGATACATGCTCACAGCAGACTTTCTGTTCCTCTAGCCCTTACAATCTTTGTGCAAGGAGTGTTTTGAAATTACCCCCTAAGCCTGTGGCTATGTGTGTAAGAGCCATCAGACTACAGAAGTCTCTGAGAAAGAGTCTGGAGGGAAGGAGAAAGGCAAAGAATGAGAAGGTATTTTTGGTGTTTTGTTTTTTAAAGACGTCCTGGTGATTTGGTAGTTGGAATGCTCATTGCTATTCATGGTACAAAGGGGCCAGTGACGCCTGCTCTGAGGCAGAATTCAGATCATCACCGCCAAGGCAGCACCTACGCCCTGGGCATTCCCCCTCCACAGAAAGCCTTTTCCTTGTCTCCCTCTCTTCCTCCACAGATGGAACTAACTCATTCTTCCCATCCTGCCTCCCTTGCCATTTACCTGTTGGTCCCCGGGGTTGTCCATGAGAGTGTATGCTAACTGATGATCTTGTAAACCTGTGTTTCTCTGTTTAGTATAGCAAAAGGCAGCCTAGGGCCCACAATGGCTCTGGGAGTAAATTTGCTTTCAACCTGATAACCTGAATTCAATCACAGAATTCACTGAGTTTCACACTATGTACACACACACACACACACACACACACACACACACACACACATTTTTTTTGAAATTAGAATCTAATTACATCATTTCTCCCTCCCTTTGTTCCCTCCGACCCTCCCATGTGTACCTCTTCTAGCCTTCTCAAATTCACAGCTTCTTCTTCTTTAAATATATATATACACATACATATAACATATTACATATAGCATATTATATAAATATAGTATATATTTTATCTATTACATGTATAATATATACTATATATAATTAATGTATATCTCCATATACATTAAAAACATAAGTCATATAGGACATAAATTCTAAAATTCTGGAGTTGAGTGGCTGTATTTCTTAGTGACAATGTTAGCAGATTGACCCTTCCTGAGGACTCATCACTAATTCACACCCAGGACTAGCAACTGCTTCTATATTTTGAAGAACAATCCCACTGGGCAATGTGAGAAAATTTTCAGTACCCAGAACGGGGAAAAGAAGTATAAAATGAGGGGAGATAAAGATAAAAGGAAGTAGGAAAATCACATTAAAAACTTCCTCATTAGGCAGTGGTGGCACACAACTTTAATCCCAACATTCAGGGAGGCAAAAACAGTAGATCGTTTGAGGCCAGCTTGGTCTACAGAGTGAGTTCCAGGACAGTCAGGACTGTTAAAGAGAAACCTTGTCTTTAAAAAAAAAAAAAAAAAAAGACTTCTATGTAATGATCTCAGATGTGTGTTATTTATAATAGAGAATGGACATGAAAATCAGGATTCATCAATAACATATGCCAACACTGCCATTAGAAACATACTCAGTGACCAAGGGCAGCAATCCATTTGAAAGCCATGGCAGTTTGCTTTTGGCTCTTTTCTGGGAAGTTCCTTCAATTCCTGAAAATAGCGTTCTCTCTCACTTCTCAGTGACAGTGGTACTTGGGTCAAATCAGCAGCTTAAGATATAGTGACAGTGTTTTCCCAGCTATCTCTCACTGCCACACAAGGGACAGGAAATGGATGACATGACTGATTTGCACGGAGTAGCTGATTGCTGCTGCCCTAGGACCTTGGACTCCAAATGCAAGGCTAAGCATTAGTGGGTGTGTTACATTCCATTCTAAATATTGGGGTCCTCTGATTTTTAAATTCCCTTACTTGATTTCAGATCCTTTAGAACTGAGTCTAACACTTCACTGCAGCTTCTGAAAATGTTAAAATTCTTGGGCATTAGAAGGAAGTCTGGTGAATGACACATCGAATTTGACCTTCAGATGAAATAAAAGCCCTTATCTCTTTTGTTTTGTGTTTTTGAGACAGGGTTTATTTGTGTGGCCTTGGCTGTCCTAGAACTAGCTCTGTAGACCAGGCTGACCTCAAACTTAGAAATCTCTCTGCCTCTGCCTCTAAGTGTTGGGATTAAAGGCAAGCCACCATCACCTCCCAACCACAGTAACTATTTTAAGTCAAAACCCATTAAGTACTGTAAATACTGTAAATGCATGTGCTGAGACAAATCACAGTTTACAGACTATGGTATGTTTAAATGAGTATCATATTGTTCCTAATAAAATCTGAGCTTCTAAATAACAGCACTCACTTCTCTTTCTTCCACGGTAATATCATCTTGTCACAGACGTTTGCAAAAGTATCACACTATCCTACAGCCCAAGGACCATCTCAGCCTCAACCTGAGTTTCTCTTCCTCTCCTGTCAAGCCATTCTCCTTAGAGCTGCTTAGACCTGCTTAGAACCACTCTCTACTCTCTTGACCAGCCAATCATTACACCATATTCTTTTTGTTTTTCTCAAACTCTCAGCTGACCAGTCTTAAATCACTTTCCTATCAGTCTCCTTCATAAATCCCTCCTAAGTAAGAGCTTACACGGGACAGGCTGGCTGCAAGAGAGATGACTCAGATGCCTTAGCAAAGGGCACTGGCTGCTCTTGAACAACATCCAGATTCCATTCCTAGCACCCATGTGGCATCTCACACTTCTATAAGTCTATTTCCAAGGGATCTGAGCCCTCTTATGGCCTCTGGAGTCTCCTGTAAACACTCGCAAGCTCACAAACACACATAAAAATAAATAAACATTTTAAAACAAGTTAATAATAAAGCTAATATATCCTTTCACAGCAATCATTGTGTACTACTACATTCATATAACATATACTTGAAGTACCTTAATGAGCATTCACTCTGTGAACATTCATTTCAAATCACAAACACTGAGAGAAGACATACCCCACCACACACACACCAGATACAATACAGGACAGAACATGTCCATTTAATAAGGCTACTTCATTATGAGATCACAGGAAACATAGACTAGATTTGAAGATGGAGTCCTCAGGGTTCACTTCAGAAAAACATGGTCAGCACTACTCAACCATGTAGCTGGAAATTTTCCTGTTTCCTGCAGCTGCTCAATCCCAAATAAACACGCAAAGGCTTATATTAACTATGAACTGTTTGGCCTGTAGCTCAGGCTTATTACTAGCTAGCTCACTCATCTTAAATTAACCTATTTCTATTAATCTGTATATTGTCATGCATTTTGTGGCTTTACCTGTGTTCCATTTCCCGGAAGCCTGCAGTGGCTCCTCTAATCCTGCCTTTCTTCTCCCTGTATCTGTGCTTGGATTTCCCACCTGGCTGTAGCCTGTCTTGTCATAGGCCAAAACAGCTTCTTTATCAACCAATGGCATCAACACACATTCACAATATACAGAAAGACCATCCCACAGCACAACCTTGCCACAACTGTTGAATAATCTCAATTTGATTATTGTTAGCTGCCTTTCCCCTCCTTATCCTCATTAATAAAAGTAACACAGCTTTTGTTCCCTTCCATCACGATTACTGAACTTGTCTAGCAGCTATGTAAAGGCAGAGGTCAAAGGTCAAATGGTCAAATGGCACCCATCCTTGCTCTGAGGATGGAATTTTCTTTGACTGTCACATGTCAATGATTACTATGAAAAAAGAAATACAATCTTCAGAGAAAACAAAACAAAACAATATGGACAACTGTGTTTATGTTGTTTATGTTATTCTCTTGTATTCAGAAGTTAAGAAATTAAGCTTCAAAGAAGAAGAAGAATCAGTAACAAAGCAGGATTATGATGCACACTGACACACACCTGGGGTCTATCAATAGGATTTCAACAAAGCCACTCACTGAGGAGCTGAAGGGCATTCCCGAGTGTGTGTAGTTAAACTGTTATCTTTGCCCAACTAAAGCCTAGAAGTACTTGTGTGCAGGGGACTGCCTCAGGGCTTCTGCCACCATGGCCAACACCACTGGATAGGAATCAGATGGAACTAACTTACAGTTGATTTGTTTCTTAGATGTTGACAAGAGAGGGGAAGGGGGAGTGGCTTGACCAAGGGACAGGGTAACCGGTGAGGTGAGGACTCTCTAAGGAGCGCTGTTAACCAAGCAGCAGGGAAGAGCAGGAGAGTGCTCTGGAGCTCTGGATGCAGTCAACAGTGCATAATCCCAGGTAAGGCCTGCCTTAAAGAGATGATCGAATGAAGACCAAGACAAACTTGCTTTAATCCAACTAGCTCGCAAGCACCAGCGCTAATATATTGGGAATATGTATGAGATGCTCTTACCATTGCCCAATCTAAAAATGAACAGCGAGAGCCAGCAAGTTCGCTAATCAGGTGAAGGTGCTGGGAACCCAAGTTTAGTCCCTAGAATCCATGCAAAGGTTCACAAGGTGACTACTCCATGCATGTCACAGCATATGTGCCCATATACACATTGTGCACACATACAGTCTCTAAAATAAATATAATTAAAGAAATACAGGGAAAAGAAGGAAGAAAAGGAGGGAGGGAGGGAGGAAGGAAGGAATTAAAATGAACAAAAAGGTTCTTCCCTATGTGCCAAGTTAAAAAATTAATTCAACAAGCTCCACTGGGCTGGGCCATAGCTTACCCTAAGTATATATGAGGCCCTGGATCTATCTATAACCCCTAACTTCTTAAAAAGGGGAGGAAAGGAAAAGAGAAGGAGAGAGAATCTGGTAAAGAAAAAAAAATTTGCTTTAAACTCAAAACCCAATTTTTACAGATTTCATAAAGATCTCAGAACCTGAAGCCTGCCCATGTTGATTACCTGCAAGTCAATCTACAGGTACAAGAAGGGTCATCTGGAAAAGACAGCGAGCAATATGTCACTCTGTCCTCCACGGGGCCACTGAGCTTTGTTCTCTCTGAAGAATCCACTGAGAATCCACACCTGCTCCACTGTGTCCTTACTCTGTCATTCAGACCTCAAAGGCATTTTTAATTTAAAATAAACAAAATGTGAAAGCAATCCTTTGAGATCCTCTGATGTGCTCAGACAATGGTATAACTCAGTTTCTGCTACAATATCCCATTAATGCCTGTTGTATGATGTTTCTGGCCCAGACTTTCTGGTCTAGCCCTAAGGTTCTGACCTGCTGTCCCACAGAAATAGACAGTCCCATAGAAACACACAAATGTTTACATTAATTTTATGATGACTGACCTAGGGCCCAGGCACATAACTTGCTAATTTCTTCATCTTAACTCAACCCATGATTCTTATCTTGTTTAGTCATGCAGCTCGGTACCTTTTCTCAGAAGCATTTCAACTTCTTTCCTCTGCATCTCCTGGCATCTCTTCATGATGTCTTTGTGCTGTCTGTTTGGCTTCTCTAAGGCATCTCTGCACTGTTCTTCCTGTTTCCAGAGTTTTCTTAGTCTGGTAGCCCTGTCCACACTTCCTATCTGCCTTTGGCTAATCAACATTTTTAATAAACCAGTAGGCAGGACTATTATTTACAAAGAAACAGTACACAATCCCACTACATTTCCTCTTTTTTTCTTTTTAAAAACAGGAACCACAAATCTAATTTTCTTTGTAAAATTTTTTTTCACCATTATCTATAACAACTTAAAGCCAATACTGTAAACAAAGACAAACATCCATTCCTTGCATCTCCTGGCATCTCTTCATGATGTCTCCAGGCTGTCTGTCTGGCTTCTCTGTGGCATCTCTGCTCTGTTCTTCCTGTTCCCAGAGTTTTCTTAGTCTGGTAGCCCCGCCCACACTTTCTGTCTGCCTTTGGCTAATCAGTATTTTTTTTAAACCAGTAGGAAGGACAAATATTTACAATGTACCAACATAATCCCACTACAAATGCCAAACAAAGAAAGACGGCTTACAGTCATTTCTAAGAGTAGCAAGAGATGCTGCAGGACAAACTTTCAGGGTGAAGCTGTGCACCCCAATTCATGCCAGGAAATAGACAGAATGACTGCCCAGAGCAGAAGCAAGGACCTTTCCTTATCCATGTTCACAGCCATCGAGTTTCTTCCAGTGGAAGTCACTCTGGGAGCTCTGGTCTGCAGAATTCTCAGCTAATGACTTCAAATGACTGACTGGAGCAAAGTAAGATACTCAGCCAACAGGTGTTCCCCAGAAAAGGACAGACTGGGAAGGTTAACCAAGGACCTCAGTGTTTGTTTCACGATGCCATCCATGGCATTTCTCACACAGTGCCCTTGTTCACACACAAGACTCCCAAAATGAAGGCCACACTCTACACACACCCACAGTCCTGAACAATTCACCATGTAGTTCTGGGTGATACATAAACAAAATACTAGCAGCTATGTTTGTCAGAGTCTAATTGCAATTTACTTTAGTATCTAAAGCAAAACCAGATTTAATGTGTAGGTGCTAATACTTTAATAGGGATGGGTGGAGGACAGACGTTATGCTGGACCTTAAGGAACGAGTCATCAGGGCAGGGGCTGTGTGTGGCCTAAGGTAGCGGAGACCTTCTCTAGAATCCTTCCCTGAGGCTCCTGAAGAGGCGTCATTCTAGGGAACTATGGCCACAGTGGTTTGCTCGGTCTGTTTCTTTTCTTACATAGATTCACTAGATACAGGTAATACATAATAAACAGTACTCTATGAAGAAAAACATTAGTGCTGGCATCAAGTGTACAAACATTTTAAGGTCTGTAGGGGCTTCTGCCTTTTGTACGAATTTTCTTGGAGGGTCTCCTTTCCTTTCCCTGACCTCATCTCAGATAGGCATTCTTATCCTAGCTATACAACAGGAAGGAAAATCCTTTGCTCCTTAGCTCCTGCCATTCTCATCCACACCCAGCTCAAAGCTTTGTCATCCCAAATGCAGCTCTGATTTTTGCAGTATCCTCACTGTTGACAATGCTCTGAAGTCATGGGTGAGCATCTTAAATGTCCTCTTCCAGATGTCATTTATATGTTCACTTCAGGAACAAGCCTTTAGTGAAGTCACTCATGGCATAATCTTTCCTGTATCACCTCAGGGTCTCCCTACAGCCTCCTCCCAGGAAGCACATGGGTCACCAACAGCTCCTCAACAGCAGCTCGTAAATGCTGCTGTAATTCCTTAACATTTGGTTGTATCAAAGAGATGGCATTGCAGAAAAGAAATGCTGCTTTGCTCCTGGAATGAAGCTCAACGGGGAAAAAAAAGGAAGATTGCGAGAATATTATCAATGAGCAAAATCCAAAAGGTGTGTTACTCTTAGACCAGGAGTCCCCAATTCTGTTGACACAGCAATGGGGGTGGGGGTGTCTTAGAAAAGGATCTAGATCATGTGCAGCTTCTTCTCGCTCTTGCAGCAGGCAGTTCATGATTCTTGATGAGCCAACTCATGAAGGACTTTACAGCTTGCAACACCATCCTTAAGCAAGGTTGATGTCCTATCCCAAAGCCTTGAGACCTGACATTGACATGGCCTCCTTACAGATTCCAGTTCTTTTAAGTGTCCATGTCTAGAGTTTTCATCCACACTAAGATTTGCTCTGGCAAGGAACCTTCCTCCACTATTATCTATGTTTCCAAAAATCCTTTACAGCAGCCCTCGTGGACCCTCAGCTCACTTTCACACTATGTAACCAGTGACTCTCGAATCATTAGATCACCCAGAGCTAGCCTTATATTTGACAATGTAGTTAGGTGCAGCGTTTTTGCTCTGCCTGTGGTCCTCTCAGTGCTGAAAGGTGGATGCTTTGCTGTCTAATCTGAAGGGCATCAGAAGTTTCTTAGTATCTGATATAGGGCCTTCTTGAGCTTTTGATGGTCTCACTGCGTTCAGTGAAGCAGATCCTCTACAGAGCCCAGCGCTCAGTTCTTCCTGAAGATCACAGGTTGAATAGGACATGACTGAGTAGGCATCAATAGCTAGCACCGACTTCCACGATCCTGGTCCTTAATTACTTCTAATTTCCTTGCCCACTCAACATGGTAATGTTAAGAATAGATTTTATATACTTTAGGGCCATGAAGAGCAAAGCAACACATACACACACACAATGATCCAACCATTGGACAATAAAAACACAAGATCTAAGAGCCTGTTGCTATACAACATGACACACTGCTTCACAGTAAAGCTTTTAGTAAGTAGGAATACATTCAAAAATGATGTATAAAAGTATAGCACACTGAAAACATGAGTCAACTCCGATAGCCCTCTGTTATCAAGTGCTAGAGATTGCACATGAATGCCTGCACTCTGCATCTCTACAACTGGCAGCCAGGTCTGCTTAAAGCCTCATTGCCGCAAATACAAGCATCATTTCTCACTCTGACCTTATGACAACATATCACTAGGAAATAAGAATTTTTAAGCTCCATTATAAACTTATGAGATCACTATCACTAACTTAAAAGTTATTAGGCAGCTCAAATCTATAAGCACATAAACATATATAAGGCATGTATGAATAGATATAAAACCTGTTATTAAATGAAGATGTTTTAAGCACACATAAGATGTGTGCAAAAATTTACTATATATTAGCTCTCAGGGTATTATCAACTAATCTCTAAGATAAACATACCAGTCATTCTTCATGTACACTGTAAGCAATTAAAAATTAGTATGAAAGTAAACAAAAGCATCCATGTGTTTAGAAAGTAATGTACTAAAAATAACTGAGAATAAAACAAAATATGAAATACTAAAATTGAACAATAAAAGTAGCATATATTAAACATTGTAAATATGCAACTAGAGTGACAAAGGGGAATAGTGATAACATAATAACGGTGTCTGCAGTGCACACACAGGCATAAAAACAAAAAGGGAATATCAGAGCTGATACTTGTATGTTGTTATGAATCTTACTTTTAAAATCCACAAGAGAGATGGGCATGGTACATAGCTATAATCTGAGCACTCAGGGAGCGGGGAGCAGGGGGAGGTGGTTTCAGGGCCAGCCTGAGCAACACAAACTTAAATGAAATTTTAAAGACGGCTGAAGTTGCAGCTCAGTGGTCTTAGGTTCAGCCCTACTACCACCAAATCAATAAGCAAACCCAGCTGGTTCAAACTCAAAATCCCCCAGACTCAGCCTCCCAAATGGTAAAATTACACGCATGTGCCACTATGTCCAACTAGTAGAAATATAGTTTTTTAAAGAAACTATTTTTACTTGCTATAAACACTACAGGATAACCAAAGGCAAAACAACATCTGACAGCCTATGTGAAAGTAGCCGCCAGACAAAAGTATCTTATCGTTCATAAATAGAAATTCTTGATAGAATAACCACAGTTCTCTTCAAATTATCATTAAAAACTCAACAATAAAAATCATGCAGTGAATATAGAACTTGATAAGATCATTCTAAAACTCATGAAGATGAATAAAAGATTATAAACAGAGCATTCTGAAGATTAGCTTAAATGGTGTGGTTCTAGCATAAAGGAAGGTGAACAGACCACAGGACCAGAAAGAGGGTTACACTCAAGAGCTTATGCAGAGGCCTGATGTTGTAGACTGACAGGGCAAATAAACTGTTCGATAAAAGGATCCAGGATACCTGACTACATACAAAGCAAATGAGATCTCTACCCCAGAACAAAATAAAAGTGATAGGAGAAAGAAAGCCTTCTAAAAGAATTAAAACACTGTAGTTGCTTTGGCATTTTTTTTTCTTGATACAATTTCTTGATTCTCAAAGATCCTCCCTGTTCTCCTCAAGGGCATCCTATACCTAGCACCGAATTCTCCTTGTAATTTGAAAGCTGCAGAATAGAGTGGGAACATCACTTTCTACCTTGTTATTAGACTTCTAGTAACCCAGCCTGCCTAAGATCAAAATCTGACTGATGGCCACTGCACTTGCCGGCTCTACCAGGGTTTTATTGGTGTCAGGGAGATGGTATCACTGGTAAAAGCACTAGATACCTGGGACCCATATAAAAAGCTGCTCTAGTGGTGCAAACTTTGAAATCCTAGCACTCCTGTGGTGTGATGGGAGTGGAGACAGGAGAATCATCTATAAGTGTAGGGCCAGCTGCTCAGAAAAAATCAATGTGATAGCAGAAACAAGAAAGATCCCATCTCAACAAGGTGAAAAGTAAGAGCCAACTCCCAAAAGTTGTCCTCTGAACGCCACAAGCATGCCATGGCACACACATCCCTACCCCTAACATCCTAGATAAACAAAATATACCTTCAAAAGAGCTAAGTCATTTTTATACTCATCACACACATATCAAACTTCTCACATTCTGGTCTTTTTAACCTCCTCTATGTGTAAGGAAGGCCTCGGTCTTCCAGTTATTCACTTCTCTGTTAAGTTAAGCCTGCTGTCCTTGCCTGCAGTGACCTTTCCCATTATCACTTGATGTCATCAAACATATTTCATTACACTAAGTCATTTACAAAATCAATAGGCTTTCTATCAAAGGCTCATCTGAAAAACTGATTTAAAATGATCGGAAAACTCTAGGGTATACCAGAACACTTTCTCCATTAACTCAGTAACAATTCACTTAATTTCATCAGCATTTTGTCTATAGTTTTACTTCTGTCCTCCGAAACTACCATGGGATGCATTCTGCTTCGTCTTGGCTTACCTTTGCTTACTGCATTTAGATGATCTGCTAGATGGCTACTAAACCAGCTGAAATGAGTCTGATATAATTTGGTTCTAGTGAAATCACAGAAACAGAACTCAAAACTCTCACCTTAAATGCTCACAAGCCACTTAATAATAATTTTAAGCTTATTAGTATGTTTATGAAAAATTAGCACAATTTACAAAGGGACAAAATAATGGGGACTTTACACTTTTATAATTAAACTACTACAACCTGTATTGAGGACATATAATTATGAAAAATATGTCTCTTCACAATAAAATTTTCTTCAAAATTTATCATTTCTGAAAATAACTTGTAAATCTAAAAAGTGTACCCCTCCAGGGTGAAAGAAAAAAAATTTAAAAGGAAAATAAATGTAAGACTATAACTGAGTCATACAAATTACTTTGATGAAGTCTGGTTGGTAGTACACACCTTTAATCTTAGCATTTAGGAGGCAGAGGCGGATGGATCTCTGAGTTTGAGGCTAGCCTAGTCTACATGGGAAGTTCCAGGCCAGCCAGGACTACACAGTGAACCTCTGGTTTGACCCCCAAAGAAAAATAAAATTGATATGGCCCTATAATACCAGCTACTCATGGAGTTAGTACAGGAGGGTCCAAAATTCAAGGCCAACTGAACAACCTGAAGAGAGCTTGTCTCAAAAATAAAAATGTAAGGGTTAGGAGTGTGTTCAGTGAGACAGCAGATCCCTGGGTTTAACCCATGGGAAGGGGTTAAAAAATTGATTTTTACTTTGACAGTTAAAATTAAAAGAAAGTAGCCTAGGATGCTTCATAAAAGGAGGTACAAAGTATGTTCTAAATACTGGTGGAGTTCTAAAATTCAGCTCCAAAGATGATGAGATATCTTCCTGGCCACAAGGGATGTTCCACACATACTACACCCAAGCCCATACTGGAGGGTAGAAAAGATCCTGCTACTTTCATGAAGCACCCTGGAAATCTTCCTGCTGAATTTGCCAATAGTATAAGACTTACTTCCTTTTAAAAATATTATAACATTTATTTGGGGAGAGGGTAGCATTGGGGCGCTCAGGGGACAATTCCTGTAGGAATGAGTTGGTTCATATGGGCCCTGGGGACTGAACTCAAGTTAGGTGCCTCTACCTGCTGGGACTTCTCCTACTCACCCAGGATTCACTGCTATCTACTCTTGGTGTTCTATAAATATAAATTGTTTGCCCTGGAACTAAGAAATCAGCCATCAGGGCTGGATATATAGCTCAATGGCTGCTGCTTTTTAAGAGGACACTGGTTTGATTTCCAGCATCCACATGGCAGCTCACAATTCCATTCCCAAGAGATGTGATGCCCTCTTCTAGCCTCCGCAGGCAGCAGGCTGGAACATGATACATAGAAGAGTAGGCGAAACACTCATACTGGGCAGGAGCGGGGAGAGAAGGAAGGAAAGATTGATTCAGCTTCTTACAAAGACACTATATATTACAAGAATGAGCACAAGGCCACATAAAAAAATCATGAGATAAACTACTTTCCCATTAAGAAGCAAATTTTTAAATATCTGATCACAGAATAATCTTTATGACTTGGTTATCATCAGAATTTAACTTGGAGACAAAAGAAACATTTTGTTTCTCAATAAAGTACAGTAGATGGATCAGAACATGTGATTAAATATATTACTGAACAGTAGATAGTAACTGTGAAGCTCTTATTTTACTTTAGGGTTTTGGAATCAAACACAGGGCCTTGTACATACTAGGCAGGTAAATATGTCATCACCGGGCTATGCTCCACTCCCGTCCCAATCATTTCCAATTGCAAGAAAGAAACTGGAATATGAAGTTAAAAGCTAAAAACAGTGAGCGGCTACTGTGCGTGACTATGAAAGTCCCGAAGCACTTTAGTGTGTGACGCAGCAACTGTTTCTGTCAGCTGCGCTACACTGTTCTCTTCAATGAAGAACTAAGCAAAGGTGAGTAGATCACGGACGTGCTGTCTGTACCTGTGCTATCTCCTAAGAATCCTGAGTAGAGTTGGAGAAAAGAAGAATAAGCAAACACCTAAGTTGTACAGAGAGAAAGACAGACCCAAAGAGAACCCAAGGTTTCAGTGTAGCCAAGGCAGAACCAGAACCAGAACCAGAACCAGGACCTCAGTCACAGGTCTCTGCTCCTCACTGAGATCACCTTCCCACGTGGGACTTGTTCATTTCCTTTCGTTTTGTATTTCTTAAGCATTAGACCCCTGATCACCATCAGACACTGAAACTGCATTTTAAAAAGTCTTACAGCTGCAGCCAAATTAAAGATGCCCTGGACTCCTACAGTTACAGGACTGTGGGACTGGAAGAGTCCTCTGATACTGTCTGCCCTGGGCTTTCTACTGCTGTGGTAAAATACCATAATGAAAAGGTTGGGGGGGGGTCAGCTTATAGTTCCACATCACAGCCCATCATTGAGGAAAGTCAGGTGGGAACTCAAGGCAGGACCCTAGAGGCAGGAACTAAAGCAGAAGATATGGAAGAATGCTTCTTTCTGGCTTGCTCAGCCTGCTTTCTTATATATTCCAGGACCACCAGCCCAGAGATGGCACCACCCACAGTGGGCTGGGCCCTCCCACGCCAATCATTAATCAAGACAATGTACCAGAGGCTTGTCCAGTCTGGTGGCAGCATGTTCTTCTCTTCCCAACTGACTCTAGCCTGTGCTGCTGAGATGACAAAATCTTGCTGGCACGCTGTCCCTCTATAACGTTGCCTCTTACATATGAGAGACTTCTGAGAGGCTTGCACAAACTCCCAACGTGAAGCCCAAAGTCAGAATTGAAAACTGTCTCCATAAGACCTGGAGTCCACGAGGAGGGGGAAGCGGAAATTGAGAAGTTTTTCACTCCATTACCAGACTTCCATCTCTTTTCTTTTCCCCTGCATAACAATAATTTTGGCTTAAAACCAAAAAAGTGAAGGGCATTATTACTTTGGTAATTTTTTCTTTATCATTACAATTGTGAATCACTCTGAGGAGAGCTTGTAAATAATTAAGGCCTACTCAGTCTGATTCTATTAACTCATGAACTCACTGTCCCCTGCTTGTCCCTTATTCACTGGGTGACATCAAGACATAGATGATCAGTATGAAGGACACAGGACAGCAAAGCCCTGGCAGTGAATCGCTAAAGGGAAGACTGTCCACTTCCTCCTTCCTCCACTCCATGTGATGTAAGGTTTTACTGTCTTGGATCCCAAAAGGACTTTCTGGTTTAGAGCCCCCCGGACATCCTAACTTTAAACTACAACCACTTCTCTTTGCAAGGAGCCCCGGAGCCAAATGAATGCCATAGATCTCATCAGCAGTTCAAAAATGTTACTCAAATGCACCTTACTGCAAACAGTTGAACACTCTAAACGAACATTCTGGTAACTCATAAATATTATTACTGTGCTTAAGACTTCCCGCTCCTTTCCTCCAAATGACATCTTTCTAGAAGTCCATAGGTTGTCAACAACTAATAGTAAGTTTATTCTCTTCCTGAGGTCTGATTGGTATGCAGTCAGAACAGAAAAGGGTTGTGGTTAGAACCCACCAGGAGACCCAGAATCACAGAGCTATTATTGCCCTGTTCTTGATAAACTGTTCTGAGAGAGAAAACAGTTTTCCTTTTCAGTTTACCAAGTTCTAAAATACAATTTTCTGGAGTAGAATCCCAGGGGGAAATGAATAACTCGGAGTAGGTCTTTCTCTCTGGCTTTGCTCTTTCTCTGCTGATTCTGTTCGACAGGCCTGCCTTTAAAGGCCTCCAGCAAGCATTTGTCCCAAGGTCCTTGTGCCCCAGGCCATTAGGGAGCTGGCAGATAGCAAGGCAACACAAAACAAAATACACCAGCTACCCATGCTA
The DNA here is from genome assembly GCA_004025045.1 of Sigmodon hispidus. Lineage (NCBI taxonomy): Eukaryota > Metazoa > Chordata > Mammalia > Rodentia > Cricetidae > Sigmodon > Sigmodon hispidus. The sequence goes on from PVIH01003613.1 coordinate 143,852, forward strand.
GGCCAGGCAAGAGTGGGAGCGATTATCTGTTGTGACACCATCTACTGAGCATCTGTCAACACTCAACTCTGTAGCCCAGCATCATTCAAAGTCCCTGTTTCCAATCACATCTTACTCTTCTCTACTATACCCTGCTTGTCCACTATTTCATAAAAGAAGTGTTCTCACACATATACACACTTACACAGCAATAAACACGCACAGAGATTAACTGCTGATGTCTGAGAACTGGACAGGGGCTAGCAGGGGAGTTAGAGTTCCGAAATCAGGTTTGACAAGGACACATAAATGACAGCTTATATAAAATATTTATTTCAAAACATTATCTGAGAGATAAATCCATTTCGATGGGAAACTGATTTTGATCAGACCTCCAACTCAAAAAACCCAGCTGCAGAGGCGGCGGCTCAGAATCTGCAACCTGTTAGCAGAAATCTCTCAGATACAATTTGATAGTGCTCTAGCATCTAATTATGTCTGATAAGCAGTAGGGACACATGGTTACCAGGGATAATTCTGCCAAACTGAATGAGAAAGTTCAAGATTTAAAACATGTAATTTAGTGAGCACATTTGGCCACTGATAAAATATAATTGGTCCCTTGTCTTTCATTTTAATCATATTTATTAGAAGAAAAAAATATTGTATACCAAAGAAGTTTCCCATATGGAAATAGCAACTTAGAATCACATACTCTATTGCTCTGCAGAAAATCAACACCTGTGGCTTTGTATGCAGAGAACATAACTTTCATTCTAGGGGAAGTGGACATTGGAAGTTTTTCCATGTCATTTAGAAAATGGGTATACAGAACAGGATGACAGAAGTCGGCAGTCTGGGGAATTGCCACACTGGCAAATTCTGTCTGCTGTGACTGTGACACTGGAGTCTATTAAAGGCTTCCATAGGAAAGCATGGATGGTAAAATGTAGCTAATTTTAGTCAATTTCACTTCCTACATAGTAACAGCTACCCATTCCCACCTGTCAGCCCGAGGGCAGACAGCTGTGCACCTGCTCCCGGAGCAGCTGATAGAGTTTTCAGAAGCCTGGGTAGCCAAAAGGAACCAGCACCACCAAAATGGGATCAGAGGTTCCTGCTTCTGATGACAAAGGTGCAGACCAATAGACTGGCTGGTACCAGTATTGCTTCCCCTGCCCAATTGTCACAAGCCCCTCTTCTAGCTGAAGTGATTCTCAAAAGATTTAAAGGAGCCAACACCCTTTTTATTTCCCTTTCTTCCCTTTTCAGAAACCAGAGATTAAAAATGACAGCATTCAGAAACAACTGCCATACAGAACAAATTCAAAAGTGACCACACAGCCTTGTGGAAGAGGCATGTCTTTAAAAAGACTCACGCTGACCCCTGGCAAATAAACCACCTCCAAAACTTAAAGTAAAAACAATAACAAATAGCAAGTGCTGGAGAAGGGGGAGATTTTCTGATGAGAAGTTACTTTGTTATATTCAAATGTCTAGTTTTTGAGAAAAAAAATACGAAGTCGACTAAAAGGCAAGAATAAAGCAACAGAAATCCTAAAACAAAACAAAATGTATAACTATTGACAAGTTGTTAATTAACTAGAGAGATTCAAATGCAAATTTCAAAGTAATAGGTGAACCTGACATCAGTACTGGTAGAGCACTTGCTTAACATTAACAAGGCACTGGATTCAATTTCCAGTACAAATAAATGAATAAATAAATAGATAAATAAATAAATAGAAAGCTGTAAATGAATGGGAATTATCAAGTCTGAGGACAAAAATTAGAAAAAAGAAGTCACAACGTGTCTAAAGAGATGGTGCAGTGGTTAAGAGCACTGGCTGTTCTTACAAAGTATCTAGGTTTGATCCCAGCACCCACATGCTCACTCACTGACATCTGTAATTATAGCTCCAGGCACACTTGAAAGAAAAAGAAATTGACCACAGACACAAGACACTATAATCTGAATCAACTTCCACATGATGGAGACTCCAATGGAAAAAGAGAGGGGAGAAAGGATATTTGTCAGAATGATGACAAAAATTCCCAAATCTAAATATAATTAAAATTATATCAGAGTTATATATATATAATTATATATATAAAATATATATAAAATATATATATATAAAATATATATATAAAATATATATATATATAAAATATATATATATATTATATATATAAAATATATATAGAGTTATAAAACTCTATCTATATATATAGAGTTCAGTGAACTCTAGGGAAGAGGAACTCAGAGACACATTCCAAGACATTGTCACCAAACCTTAGAAGCCAGAGACAGTAGTCACCTTAAAAACAAGAATGAATGACTTATCACATACAAGGGACCCTCAATCATATTATCAGGTGTGGAGAGCATAGTAGAGTGTAGCCATGCCTCCACCTTCCCGATGCTGAGCGCTCTCTGTGGTAAACAACTCCATATATGGCTAAGGCTGAGGATCTGGCTTGCTTCTGCGTACCTGGACCTATGGGTAGTGCCTACGTGGTGTACTGGGGTTGGCTTCCCAGAGGCTATTTAGGCTGCGAGCGGGGTTTCCCCGGGCGCAGAAGGAGAAGAAAAGAGAGAGAACATGTAGCAAGTCAGTCAGTCCCCGTCATAAGTAAGTAAGTAAGTCAGAAGTCAGAATTCAAAGTTCCTGAATAAAACTGCTGAAAGAAGAGCCTGGGTGTCATGTCTTCCTTGCGGGACAAGGTGGCGCGTGACAAATGGTGGCCTGTGACGGGGATTTCTACTCTCAACGAAGGCTCAGAACTTTCAGTGGTCAGGGGGTGCACTGGGTAACTCCTCAGGTAAATTGAGGATCTGCGACAAGAGCGGGTAGTAAGTCCTCAGGTAAATTGAGGAACGGCGACAAGAGCAGGGAGTAATTTGCTCTTCTCTGTAGCAAAGAGAGAGCGGGGTAAGACTCGCTGACGAGCGGGTTCAAAGTGAAAGTAAAAGGTTAAAAGCAGAAAGTAGAATTTTTACCATGGGCGCTTCTTCTTCACACCCAATTTTCTTGGCTCTTAAGGAGCTACTTCATTGCATTTCTTGAGCCCGGGCGCGGGCTCTCCTCCGCCATATTGAAAAGCCACAAAGAGGGGCAGAGTAAGCAATTAAAGTGACATCGACCTTTTAAAAGCTCTTTGCGTTAAGAAATAATTAAGGATTCTCAACAAAGCAGATTTAGACTCTCAAAACCCCTAAACGGAGAAGGAAATAAAGGATAAAAGCCACGTAAAGATGGCAGATAAACAGAGAGTCTGGATAAGGGTTATTGCGTTTACTTTCAACTTTTTGACTTTTGGTGAGCTAATTGCAGAGAGACAATTGATTGCTAAGGCTGCTAAGTTAAACAAATACATTTACTTTAAAGATGTCTTGACTTTGAAATCTGTTTATAAGAATATGTTACTTGGGAAAAGAGTTTCTGCTTTTGTTTCCATGGAGGATCAAGGCCTGTGGATTGGTTCTGGGCGGGTGTGGTTCCATTTGCCGAGGCCACCTGAAGCTGATAGGAGGCCGTCTTGATCAGCGCTATGGTGAGGCAGTGAAAAGTGGCAAGGTCACCTTAGAAATGTTACAGGAGGAGAGATCAGAGGCAGGCAGTGAAGGGGAGAGTTATACCCCAACCTTGCTGATATAGAAACTCCTGAGTCTACAGACTCGGAGGAAGAGCTGCTGTCACTCATAGAACAGATAAAAAGAACAAAAATAAGAAAAAAGAAAAAAAGAAAAAAAAAGGAAGGAAAAGGGAGATCCAGATAGAGAAGAATGCTGCAGATTCCCAGCATGTCAAGCCGCGCCTTCAGCTCCCCCTCCCTATGTGGAAGGTGGGAATGGCGGTTTAGGGCGTGCTTTCAGCCCGGGGGCATGGAAGGCAGTCAGAACAGAGTTACGCTTAACTTACCCAGTGTTTCAAGATCCACAAGGAAATTGATACGAGGAGCCCTTAGATTTCAAAGTGATAAAATCTCTGGCTGAGTCAGTACAGACTTACGGGATCACAGCCTCATTCACTGTAGCCCAGGTGGAGGCTTTGAACAGGCACTGTATGACACCCAGTGATTGACAGCCATCCTAAGTGAGAGCAGGTGAGCCTAAGTTGTTTATATTCCAGCCACCTGGGGAACTTCCACCTGTGTGCTCTGCCTTGGATATATGTTTGAGCCTGAGGCGCTCAGTAAGCGGCATTCGGCATTCTCCCTGCACGAATGACCCAGCAGTCTTGTAGGTCTAGTCAGCATGTCTTTAAATCTCCAGGCCTGGGAGGCCGGTGTACTTTGAATAATCTTTCTGCCAATGTAGCACGGTCCCTAGAAATATGCTGGACTGTGTGTGACTAGTATACAATATGGCAATTTTACCCGTGCTGTAAACTTGTCTAAGCAACTGTCTAGTTATCTTTTAGGTAATTGGATGGGAGAATTCGACAACCTGATGGAGCAGCTGAGGGTGGCTATTGTCACGGTGAACTCGACCCTCAACCCGAGTGGACGCCAGACTGGCGGCTTTGAAGCCATGGACCATCTTAAAGAGTGGGCAGGAATGGGAGCTCTGGTGGGCCTGCTGGCGCTGGCCTCCTTGATTTGCCTGTGATGCATTTGCCGGATTGAGTTTCTCAGTGTCTCAATGCAGGCATGATTATTCAAGCCTTTACAGCCGTTAAAGCAGGACAGTCCCCTTATGCCTTGACTGGCTACCTTAAAAGGTTAATTATTCTAGCACAGGATGTGAGGCTTGCGCACTGCACTTGGGATCCACCGAGGCTTGGTACCACCCAGGTTTGGAGCCCAAGAAGAGCATGCCTGATTGCATGTGGGTTGATACTTTGTGTCCCACCTCTGTGAAAAAGGGTATCGGACAGGTCTGGTACTCATCGGGTGGATGACACCTGAGTGAGGATCAGTGCAATGTCCCTGGTCCACTCTACAGAGATCAGGCCCCTACTCTTGCCTGTTGCAATAAATAAATAAGGGGGAACTGTGGAGAGCGTAGTAGAGTGTAGCCATGCCTCCACCTTCCCGATGGTGAGCGCTCTCTGTGGTAAACAACTCCACATATGGCTAAGGCTGAGGATCTGGCTTGCTTCCGCATACCTGGACCTATGGGTAGTGCCTATGTGGCGTACTGGGGTTGGCTGCCCAGAGGCTATTTAGGCTGCGGGCAGGTTTCCCCGTGGTCAGAAGGAGAAGGAATGAGAGAGAACATGTAGCAAGTCAGCCAGTCCCTGTCATAAGTAAGTAAGTCAGAAGTCAGAATTCAAGGTTCCTGAATAAAACTGCTGAAAGAAGAGCCTGGGTGTCGCGTCTTCCTTGCGGGACGAGGTGGCACGCGACAATCAGGCATTACTTTTTCATGACAATTTCATGGGTCTAAACATTCAGAGCTCTTATATTCAAAATGCCAATAGAAAAAAGGGGAGGTGGGGTGATGCATTAACTTGATGGAAAAAAGCACACCTAGCACACACAAGAGCCCAAGCTCAATCTTTACAACCAGTTTCTTCTTCTTTTTTTTAAAAAACAAAACAAAACAAAACAAAAACAAAAAACAAAAAACCCTCTATCTGGTCAAATTGTTGTTCAAAGGTACAGAAGATATTAATAGTCCCAAATAAATAAAAACTTGAGTGTACAGTACCACTAGATCTGCTCTGCCAGTGAGTGGAAAGGACACCAAGGCAGACAGTTACTCCAGCCAGAATGAAGAAATAAAGATCTTTGAAAAGGAGGATATAAAATGATGTTTTGTGATGCCAATGTTTGTTTTCTATGTGGCTTACTAGACATGGATTTTATAAGTAAAGAGACTAATGTATGTATTTAAAAGCATTTGTCAGTTTACATTTTAGGGACTATAACATACAAGGATGTGATTTCATAATATCAACAATCAGAAAGCTTGGGAACACAAATAGTCACAGCACTAGAAATACAGTCCAAAGACAGAGTGCTTGCCTCACAAAAGGCAGAGAGCTTAAAATTTTGTTACATTTACTTACTATATTTATTTATTTATTTATTTGTGTGTCAAAGTCAAAGCTGGTGAGAATCAGTTTCTTCTGTAATGTGAGTCCTGGGAATCCATCACAAGTTGTCAGGCTTGGTGACAAACCATCTCACCAGCCCCAACAAATTCAGTATTAAGCTCTACACTCAGATTATCATAATATATTAAAAACACATTATTTAACTATATGCTATCTACAAGAGAGTTAAACTAAATCCTAAGACATAAATTGATTGAAAAAGATAAAAAAAATTGTCATCAAAAGTTATATCAAAAAAGCCACATTAAAAAAAAGTATAGCAAAGGTGGCTATACTAATGTCAAGCGCAAATAAACTCTAAACCAAAAAAAGGGCCCAAGAACAAAAAGAAATGATGACATGTACTTTCAAATGTTGTAGTATAGGAAAAACATAATAATTATGAACATTTGTACATTTAATAGTAGACAATCAATACATGAAGCAAAACTGACAAACTTGAAATAACCCTCTTGTCTTGTCTTATTAGGCCAACCAAAGCAAAAACTACAGACATACACACACACACACACACAACCCACAAACTAATCTATACAGGCTACACTGAACAATATGAACACTGATGCAAAAAATCTCAACAAAATACTAGCAAACAATCTTATAAGGTTTCTATATAAGAGCAAGTAAGGTGTTGTTCTTCTGTAGTGCAAGGATAGTTCAACATCTGAAAATACCATTAAAAGGGAAAGAAAGAAAAGGTAGAATGCAGGGCATTGGAGACCGGGGTTCACCCATGTACAGCCCTTTATAAATGGCCCAGTGCAGGTGTCAGAATCCAAATGCTGGACCTCTGATAGAGTATTAAGCATTCTGAAAACTGAGCCATCTCTTCAGTCACTAGATTGTAAACCTTGTTATATCCACTTTCTAAAAGTACAATTAGGGGGCTGGAGAGATGGCTCAGCGGTTAAGAGCACCATCTGCTCTTCCGGAGGACCCAGGTTCGATTCCCAGCACCCATATGGCAGCTAACAACTGTCTGTAGTTCCAGTTCCAGGCAAACACCAAGACAAATAAATAAATAAATAAAGTTTAAAAAAAAAAAGTACAATTAAAATTTTGAAAAAATTTTAAAGAAATAAAAGCAGCTACCCATATAAAAAGAAGACACAAGTATTAGTATCTGCAATTAATCTCCATGTTGACTTATTTGTTTACATATAAATAAGTATTTATATGGGCATCAGGCATATGTATGGTGCACAGACATACATGTAGGCAAACACTCACATACATAAAATGAAAATAAATAAATGTTGCTAAGGGAACCAAAGATTTCTCTTTGATATCTGTTGTAAATGGTTCTGGCCTGGACTTTCCGGGCCTAGCCTCAAGGTTCTGCCCACAGTTTCATGGTCCCACAGAAACACACAGATGCTTATTTTAATTTTGCACTGATTGACCTAGGGCACAGGCATATAATTTGCTCTTTAGTCTTAAATTAGCACATCTTTCTTATCCTGTTCAGCCATGAGGCTCGGTACCTTTTCTCAGAGCAGCATTTCAGCTTCTTTCCTCTGTGTCTGCTGCGTCTCCTTGTCTGTCTGTGGTGGCTCTCTCTGGCATTTGTCTGGCTTCTGTGTCTGCTCTGAGATGTTCCTGAGTTTTCTTAGCCTGGTAGCCCCACCCACACTTCCTGTTTGCCTTTAGCCAATCAGCTTTTTATTAAACCCATAGGTGTGACAAATATTTATATTACCAGCATAATCCCACTACAGATATTCATTTGGTTTTTAATCATACTTAATGATTTAAAACCATTCTCTATTATCTATTAAATATCAGCACACATTTATAAGATACTTGAAGTAAAAACCTGATTAAAAAAAAAACTGTTAGGTTTTAGCCAACTGTTTTCATGACAAAACAGGTAACATTTTAAGGATAAAATCTTATTACAATCCCTATATAATGTCTTCTATACCTGGACACACACACATAAAAAAACTTCACATGTAATTGTACTTAGGCAAAGTTTCCAAAATATGAAAATCTATAAATACACACACACACACAAACACACACACACACACACACACACACACACACAAATAAAAGCAGTGAGAAAGAAGTTAGAAAATAATGGCTACAGGGTTCAAGGTCTCAACCTAGTATAATAGAAATGTTTTTAATTTTTTTTTTTTAAAAAACACTTTTATTTATTTATTTGCCTTGGTGTTTGCCTGGAACTGGAACTACAGACAGTTGTTAGCTGCCATGTGGGTGCTGGGAAGCGAACCCGGGTCCTCTGGAAGAGCAGACGGTGCTCTTAACCGCTGAGCCATCTCTCCAGCCCCGAAATGTTTTTAATTGATTGCAGAGTTAGATACACAGCTCTCTGGATATATAAAAGCCAATGAATCTTACACTCTATGTGTGAACCATATGGTATGTGGATTATTTCTCAAGAAACTTATTTTTAAAACAAAAATAGATATTAAAACAGGTACTTCACTGGAAATAACAGCAATATGTATGGTGTCAGAGAAATTTAAGTTAATGTCAAAATAAGGTATTATGTGGCTACCAAGACAGCTAAATGTTGTTTTTACTCTTGGCTCTCTTAGGGGGTCCTGACACCCAGCTCCCAAACAGATCACACATGAAGGCTTGCTTATTTTTACTTATAAATGCCTGGCCTTAGCTTGGCTTGATTTTTGCCAGCTTTCCTTCACTTGAATTACCCCATCTACCTTTTATCTCTGGGCTTTTCCTTTTCTATTCCTGTATACCTTTCTTTCCTTCTTACTCCGTGGCTGGCGGTGTAGCTGGGTAGTATACATGTACCATATATGTACACTTAAAAACCATGATTTTTTTTTAAAAAAAAATAACACTAGGCTAAAAAAAATCTTAAAAAACCTGTTAAAAATGGATTTACTGTGGGTGGCTGGAGAGATGGTTCAGTGGTTAAGAGCACTGGCTGCTCCTTTCCAAAGCCCTGGGGTTCAATTCCCAGAACCCACATGGCAGGTCGCAACCCTCAATAACTCCAGTTCCAGAAACCCGATGTCCTCTTCTGGGCATCAGGCATATGTATGGTGCACAGACATACATGTAGGCAAACACTCACACACATAAAATGAAAATAAATAAATGTAAAAAGAAAAAGGAATATCCTTAAACTAAATGTTCATGCTAAATATGGTAGAAAAAAAGAACAACCTTCTATGAAGTATTGCTTACTTAAAAAAAAAAAAAAAAGTATCACTATGTAGCACAAGCTGAAGCTGACTTTTAATTTATAGCCGGTCTCCTGCCTCAGTTTCTCAAGTGCTTGGATTATAAACATGAATCACCATGACTAGCTGCTGGTTTAAGTGACACATTTTGAAAAGCAAAGAAACATTTGGGGCTAAAGTGCAAAGGGGCTAAACCAAGCTAAGGCTAGCAAGTGTTGCTATATGGCAATCAAACTGTTTTATTAGTATCTCCGTTTTCATTTTAAATTGAGATAACAGTGATGACTTAGGAAGTCCTGCTCAGGACAATCACATCCCAAGCTGCTATTTGTTCACTGTATTAAAACAGAAATCTAGAAATGTGTTGTGTGAAAATTATGAGGCTGATGAAATGGCTCGATGAATAAAAGCACCCACCATGCAAGCATGATGACCTGAATTCCATGCACAGAGCCCACACAAGAAAACCAGTTCATGAAAGCTGTCCTCTGGCTTTCTTAGGCCTGAATTTACAAACCACATCTCACACACACACACATACACTAAATTAAAACTGACTCTTGCTAAGTCATTTATATCAAAAATTGTAAATCCAAAATACCACTAGCTCTACCATATGCAAATGGACAATCTAATTTCAGATAAACTCTTCTCATTTCTTCATCAGACTCAAAAAAGCAAAGAAAATTAAAGAGCTGAATTCAGAAGTTGAGACAGAAAAAGAAAACCTAACAAACCTCAATCAAATCCATATGACTCATGTTGCAGCAGCTGGAAATTTTTTTTATTTCAAACCCCCCCCCCCAAAAAAAGAAAGAAAGAAATAGAGAGAGAAAGAAAGAAGAAAACTCAAAGATCCTTCAGATTAAGTTTGAGTCAGATACTGATCAGACAAGTGAATCACTTAACTGGGCTACATCCCCTCAATCCAGATCTCTTCTCCTCCTGCGGCAAATGTTTGTTCAGTGTAAATGGAGTCATGAAGCCTGACCTTTTTAGCGGAGCTGCTGGCTGAGCAGGATTTTAAATAGTATGCTTAGGATTTTACTTCACTTGATTTAAGGCAAAAGGAAGCAATACAAAAGTTCACGGATAAGCAAAGGGAGAGACATTTGCTTCAGTGGTGCAGCCTCACTCACAAGTGACACAGTGCACATGTAGAGGTCGGAGGGCAACTTTTGGAAGCTCTTTCCTTCCAACATGTGAATCCTGGGATCAACCTCAGTTCACCAACCTTGGCAACAAGCACCTTTACCTGCTGAGCCATCTCTCTGGCCCTTGTCCCACCCTTTGCCAAATTCACCATCTCACACCAAGCTGAGAAATATCTGCAGTGAAACACTGAATTACTGGAAAAAGTCAGAGGCTCCAAAACAGACTGAGTATTGGTTCTGTCTTATAAGAATTATTCCCATTTATTTTTCTGTCCTCAAGAAAAAAGGAAGAGGAAAAAAATAAATGGTTGTGCCCTTATACCCTGCTTGGAGTCTTGGCATATCAATGTCCTTTAACTCTCTCTCTCTCCAACAGCATCAAAAATAATACTTCCATTTCCTTGGGTCGTGCCTCATAACCTAAAAAATGAAGCAGTCTTGGAAACTGACTGCTGTGGATATTTAAGACCATATAATCTTTCAATATTTCATAAAATATTTTACTCTCCTTAATCCTTGTTCCCTTCCCCATTACTGTATACTTCTGACTCAACCTATTGCCCACTAAAATATGAACACAGGGGATTGTGTGCAACGGCCTGAGAAATTACATACTCAAAGCAGCCTGCAAAGACAAATTTCCATGAATATCTAGTGCAAGGTGGAAAGAGCCTATATCTAAGAAATTCCTTTATACCTGTTACCTGACTTTCATTCAAAGCTAGCACGTGAGCAAGTGTTAATTTGCATTAGCTGATGGAGAGCTACGTCCGATCTTTCATTCCCAGCAGACAGTGCTGGAAGGTACAGATGCAAGATAAAAGATGAAATCAGACTCTTCATTCAAAAACCCCAAAGTCCACAGGAAGACAAAGCCTCAACGACCTACAATCACTCTGCCTTGGACAGGAGTGAGCCTAGGCCTGCATGGGAGGATACAAAGGGATACATCTAACTCAAATCTGAAGAGATGAGAAATGGCTTCTCAAACAAGCATCAGAGTCAGTCTAGAGACAGCCTTGGGGAGAAATGAGTAGGGCTGAGAGTGGAGAAACAGCATTCTACACAGGAGGCACCAAGTCAAGGACGTGGCTGTCCTGCGCGTGATATGAAAATGTTCTGGAAACACAGTCACAATGCTCAGCTTTTATGCCATTTAAATGGTAAGCTTGATCCTACATATATTTTACCACACATACATTCAGATGTCTATGAGGGTAAAAATCTTACTGGGATATCTATGAAAAAGACTGAATAACAAGAAGAGGGACTGATTTGCCTCAAGCTAGACTATAAAAGGATCTGCATTGCATGTTCAAGAAACTGGGAAAACCACCACAGGGAAGGAAGTCTGGAAGGTGCTGGAGTGATTAGCTGAGTTTTAACATACTCCAGATGAGAGCTGAAGACCTGAATTCTGAGAGGAAGTGCCAAGAAAAAGAATAAACAGAGTTCTAAGATAACAAAAGACCCTGCTGTCATAACTTCCCCTGTCAACTCAACAACAAACCTAGTCACCCAGGAGGAGGAAACCTCAACCAAAGAATTGCCTCGGTTGACAGGCTTGTGGCCATGGCTGTGAGGCATTTGCCTAATTGCTAATTAGTGTAGGCTGGCCCACTGTGAGTGGTGCCATCTCTAGGCAGGTAGACCAGGGCTGAATAAGAAAACTAGCCGAGCAAGCCAGGGGGAGCAAACCAAGAAGCAGGCTCCTCAGTCTCTGCTTCAGTTCCTGCTTCCACACTTGAGTTCCTGGATTGGCTTCCCTGGGTGGTGAGCTGTAACCAGTAAGCCAAAATAAACCCTTTCCTCACCAATTTGCCTTTGTCATGGTGTTTATCACAGCAAGAAAACCCAAGCTAGAAAGAAGCTTGACTGCGAAGGACAGGAAGAGCCCAAGATGCCTCTCAGGGCTCTTGAAAACACTACTACCTGATATCAAAAGCATCAGGTGCACTAAAAATATGTAGTGTCTGCTCTGACCTGCCAAGTTTGACTCCTTGTGAACAGAGGACAAAGATCAACAGCTAACAGGTGGTTGCTTGAGTGGGTCGGTTGACTCGGTGCCACTTCAGTCCCACCCCTCAAACAGAACAGATCCAAGGAGAAAGACATGTTTTCCATCTTTGAAAAAACACAACACTTAACCATCAATATAAAAAGGGGGGCTTTAGTAGACAGACTTCTCCAGCAAGGACTTTTTGAATTTTGTCAGATGCCATCTTTTGAGATGATTGTGTAATTTCTGTCCTTAAGACTACTCATATGGTATACTATACTTATTGATTTGCATGTATTGAACCCATGTTGCATCCCTGGGATGAAAAGCATCTTGATTATTGAAAGATCCTCAGGGACCCCAGCCCCAAGAACTCACGCACAAGTCCCAGGCTGTAATAACACGAGGTAATTTTAATACACAGGTACCTGTGGGCGATCAGCAGCTTCCGCTAACTGAGCACATCCACAAAGAACACTCTCTCTTTTTATTCAGTCAGCCTTATCAGATTAATCATAATACATATATCTTAGCTACTTTGAACTACATATAAAATTCCTGCTAATGGGTAAGGTTCAACTTTGGGGCAAGGTTGTAAAGTTTTTGATCCTGGAGGTGTTGTGAACATCTGGTTTGTGTTAAGATAGGACACTCCTAGTCTCTTCACCCTCCCATGGCCTTCCTTATCTTTTTAAGAAACCTTGACTGATA